>PVKM010018728.1:0-24756 GCA_004027735.1 Carollia perspicillata | reverse complement strand
AGCACACGGCAGCTTGTAAAGAACCTGTAGGTGAGTCTGGAGTATGTTTCATTATGACATGATGGAGAGACTTACCGAAGAGTTCTAACTAATCAGTAGAATTGGGAACACAAGATAAAAATGTACAATGAGTTGGTGCTACAGAAACAGACAAAAGATTAAAACTCTGTGGAAAATTAGTCATGTGATCATAAAATTTAAATTACGGCAGTGTGAACAAAGGAGTCAACAGCATATGAACACAATTTTCTGTATGTAACCAAATAAAATACTGTAAAAAAATAGTGTAGAATGATTTTTAAGTGTCTTTTCTCTGTTTTATCAGCAGGTGAGTCAACTGATCCTACTGTTTTTGAAATGTCCACTTAAAAAAAGTCACACTAATATGAACTTTTATATGTGAAATAAGAGCTGAATATTTTTCACATGCTTCTGGGCAGGTGGTTTTTTTTTTTTTTAAATCCATGCTAGTGTATTATGTCTGCAACTTTTATAAAGGGATTCCTATAATGTGACCTTTCAGAAACGAGAGTTTCAAGTACTTGACTTATTGGCCCTCCCCCTCTCTCCTCCGCAATTCTCAAGATTCAGGGAAATGTGTAAGATTCAACTGTGGCCCAGGCCGGGGACTGCTGCCCCAGTAGGCTGCCTTTATTTGTAAATGCTACTTATGAAACACACATCAACCAAACAGGAAACAGAAACACCAAATGTTTTATTCCATATTTTAAATTAGAAAATAGAAACAATATTTACATGACATTAAAGTATTTACATAGTATTACTATAGAAGACAGTAAGAAATGTTGGTTTGGGGGTTAGTGATCATTATACTTGAAATATTGATATGAGGTGCCTTTCAAATACAGAGTATACAATAAAAAGGATCATTAAAGAGATCATGGAGAAAAAATCATATAATAAAAAACTATTAGCTGCATGGCTCAGGATTTACATTAAGTATATTTTGGGTCCTAGTATTTTCCCCTTAATTAAAAAAATATATAAGCTTACTGACTAGGAAGCCTAAGTTTCCTTTCAATAAATCACCTCATCATCACAACATAATAAATTTACAGTTTGTTATTTACAATCTTTAAACATAATAGAGGAACAAAACTTTGATAAAGCTTTTAAAATGTTAAGTAATTTAAAACGCATAAAAAACTACATTGGGGAAAATGCCACACATTATAGCCTAACACAGGTAGATGACATTTCACAAAAAGAGTACACTAACCTAATCATACAAGTATACAAAGGAAGGAATGAATAGGTACCGTGTCTTGAGATGCCCATTAATCCAATAGTGAATTGTCTACTGCTAAAGAGGGTGAGCAATTAAGGTAAGGCAAATTGGGTCAGCAATATACAATTTTAATTTTCTAAGTAAACTTTAAAATATTTTCAGCACTTATTTAACCATAAAGTATGTAAAATAAGTAAATACTGAAATGAAAACTAGGCTTGAACTTGGAATCAAATAACCTTTTCAACATGAAAAATATGCAGGCAAATCCCAGCTTAAAAATAATCTACAGAGACAAATGATGGAGACTGTTTTGATTATCATTAAAAAGTGTTATGCTGAAAGCAACATTTAGATTTTTTCCCTATTGTCAGTGCTAATTTACAAGTTGGTGAATTAAATATTATACATAATAAAAAACAGTATTTTCCATTATATCATATTATATACTCACAAAACAAGTAATGTATCCACAAATGATAAAAATAAAACTTTCTGGAAGTTAAAAACAAATAAAAATAGAATAATTTGTATTACAAGTTTTAAAAAAATACAGCAAACTAACCTGATAATCATGACCGTTTTTTTGGCCATGATTATATTGAGTCTTTAAGTTACCTATTTAATAAATTAAATCAAAAATCTTTGATCCACCAGTGTTTTGGATGCCAAATTCTTCTGTCCTACTATATTACGGACAAATCTAAAAATCTGGGGAAAAAATTAAAACAATTCAGAATTATAAAATACATAAATTGAATATGCAAATCAATTAAAATACCTAAATTAAACTAGCCCGGCGCTGGACCTCCAGCACTTGCCTTTTCGTTAAGCTAGCACCTGGCACAGAGGGTGACTGGGACTCGAATCACTGCTCACACCTGGCATCTGGGAGATGAGCAATGTGTCTTCCTACTGGATTCCTTTCACATTTGCCTAAGCAACTAACTTATGCCCTCCACGTACCCCAGTAATTCATTGATCCTGATGGAGAGTGTGGAATGACACTGGTTGAAATGTTTTTTTTTTCTTGGTAGGGTTCTAAACCTTACAAGTTCCTAGAGAAAGTCAACATTGTTACTTTGTGCTATACAAATAACTATCTACTTTCAACACATTTCTTTTAAAAGAATGTAAAGCATTACCTCTTGTTGTAGGTATGTAAGGAAGGCTGCTAAAATAAAATTTTGGCAAGCCACGTCCACAACACAGAAGAACAGCAGATCATAAATAAGAAGAGTGGCTTCATTTCCATAATACAGAACACTGCTGAAAGAATAAACTTCATCTGTTAAAAAAAAAAGCAATTTATAATATATAAATTAGAAATTTAAAAACAGCACAAAAGAAACTTGTTATTATCTATAATACTTTTTGGCTTACAAAAAATAAACAAAGGATATTAAAATTTGGTAATCTGAAAGTTTAGTTAAGGAACTGTGCTCATAAAACTAAGTTAAAAAAATTTTTTTATCCTCGTCTGAGGACATTTTTTTTCATTGCTTTTAGAGAGAAAGGAAGAGGGTGTGGTGGGGAGGGAAGAGAGAGGGCAGGAGGGAGGGAGGAATAAACTTTGATCTGTGGCCACCACCTGTATGTGCCCCAATTGGGGATCGAACCCTCAACCTAGGTATATGCCTTAACTGTGAATCAAACCTACAACATTTCAATTTATGGGATGATGCTCCAGCCATCTGAGCCCTGAGCCACACTGGCCAGGGCTAAAATTCAGTTTTAACTTCATACCAACTCCATTCGTAATTGCTAGTAGTGTAAGTATACTGTCAATACATTTCAAAGACCAGTTAATGAGTATCCTGTTTTGTTAATATAGCTAAAGCATAACCTCCCAGAGTTAAAAAAGCAAAACAAAACCATCAAGGACTAGAATGATACACAGTGTGCTATAATTTGTGTCTCAAATATAGTCCTCTAAGGTTCTGCTTTGAAACCTCTTGTCACTGTAAAGTGAGAGGTTGGTCCTTTTGGGGATGGAAACACCCTTTTAAGACTCTGATGGAAGCTACAGACCCTTTCACCAGGAGGAGGGAAAACAAGGACACGTATTCAGGGAGGCCCAGGGAACCACTGACACTGCCCACGACACCCCCTTAGGAGCTCTTTCATACAAGGGACATGTAGCGTGCTGGTAACTTTCTTTCTTGTTCAGGGTGCTAGTTCCAGGGATACGTTCAGTTTGGGAAAATTCACTGCCCTTTACGCTGTATTCTTACAAGACGTGCACGTCTGCATGTGTGTTTGTGTACGCTCTTCCTGGTGATCTTTCACTGCCATTGCTCCAACAACGACCATTTGAGGAGACGCCCCAGCTTCTGTGTGCCTTTGCTTCTGTCCAAAATCCATTCTCTTACATTTAATGCCTCACTGGACATCTCTTCCTAAAGGCCTCAAAAGTGCTTCAGGACACAACATATTCAAGCTAAACTCATCCTGTCCCTTAACAGCCTGGCCCTTTACGTGCACCCCTGGTCCTAGTGCGAGGCACCAACCACCTAGTCACACAGGCTGGAAATCAGGGCCATTTTTGACCACTCTCTCTTCTACCACTTTGTTCCCTGAGATCTCGGGCATTAAACGTTATCTTCCTTCTTTGTCCCCATTTCTAACGCCTTAGCTCATATTCACATCATCTCCCGATAAAAATCAAGAAGATGATGATGACTGTACTGTTATTAGAAAAAGTAATAACGTCACTTTACTGGGTGCCCGGTCATACCAGATACTGGTACATACCAGGTTCTTTATACAAGGTAACACGCGTAAAAACCGAACGACCTTTAGAGGGTTGCACTTAATTTCACAGAGAGGGCATTAAAGTTCAGAAAGGGTAAAAAATTTTCTCGAGTTCACAAAAACAGAAGAGTTGGATTTTGAATCCGAGACCAGAAGACTAAAAACTACACCATCTGCATCTGTTTTTACCTTAACCTATTCACTGCTCCCAGAATAATTCTTCCAATTTGCATATCAGCTCTGTTTAGGACTTTCTGATGACATCTATGTTCATTAACAGTAGTTTCCAAACCGTTTCCATCACGTATCTTCAGCAGAATAAAATGTAAAGCATGCATCCCGCAATGGGCGTATTTTTTAGTTAATTACTACTGTATACATTATACATTTTTAAAAGCATAAATGAAAAATGATGGAATTGCAAATATACAATAGACATTTTAATATTTTCCTCTCACATCTCCGTAGATTAACCTGCGCACCTCCTACGGGATGAAAATTTAAAAGATTCTTTGAAACCACGGCTCTGTGGGATGAGTTAACTTCTCAGGGCTGG
This sequence comes from Carollia perspicillata, assembly GCA_004027735.1. Classification (NCBI taxonomy): domain Eukaryota; kingdom Metazoa; phylum Chordata; class Mammalia; order Chiroptera; family Phyllostomidae; genus Carollia; species Carollia perspicillata. Next base: position 20,197 of record PVKM010018728.1, on the reverse strand, counting down.
GTCTCTGCCCCGTCTCTTTCATGCACTCTCTCGCACTGTGTCCCACTCACACGAGGCTTCAGTCACAGGGTTCCTAAGTGCATAATGCCCCTTCCCCCTTCTGCACAAAGTGTCTTTGCCTCTGTTCCCTTGACCCTCCCACCTGACAACAGCTCAAACTTGTCCATGCTGCTTCTCTGGCTTCACCCATGTCTGGTTAGCTTTCCTGCTTTCCGCTCTGTACCCAGTGTAAGCTGGGCCTGTACAGACATCTATTCCAGCATCTCTCCGCTCTCCCAGGCACATACCTACCTCGCACAGTCTACCAAACAAACTGCTGGGGGAGAGACCACTGGTCTGTGTACTCCGGGACGGGTGCAGCATGTGGGACTCAGTGATGCCATGGGTAAGTGACATCTAGGCCAGGACATTGGTTATTGCCATTTCCATTCTTACTAAGCCATGTGAGAGCTTATCAGTCACATTAAAGGTGGCACATACATTAATCACCTTTTTAATGATAAAAAATCATGTTTAGTCAAGTACCATCACAGACAGCTGTGATTTTTAGGAATTTGGATAAAATGAAAATTAAATGTTAAAAATCAGTCAACAAGTGTTAATTTTCCAAGTGTTTCATAAATCTGCTATTGAATGAACATTCTAATAAAATCTGAATTTTACATGTTTGACTATCTCTTCTATGTGTGCTATTGCTTTTGAAGTTCAGCTTTTTTACTTTCCTGTAGAAGAATTATCTTTTACGCATTTGTTTCTTGCTACAAGACATAATAAAAAAAAACAAAGAAAACTACTGTAATTCCATGAAGTTAGCAAAGTCCATTGTGTTTCCTCTTTTTATATAAAATTATAAAATCAAAAGAAAAATTAATAACTACAAGTACTTCTTTTCAAACTTTGAACACAGTAATCAAGTTCAGCAAAGGCAGTTGAAGGATACCATTGTAAAAGATGCTTTTTTCCATCGGTTCCATGAATTCCATTCCAAGAATTCTTTCAAGAAGCAATTTATCTTTTATAAAGTAGTCCATTTCCTTATGAACCTAATATAGAAAGCCACAGTCATTTCAAAAACAGCAGTGAAATCAATGTTTCCAAATTTTTTAAAAATCAAAAGAAAACAAAAAATGAATAGTACACAAAGAAAACCTGTTCTTCAAAAAGACTGAATTTACTCCACTGGGCTTAATAACAAGATTTCTCTCAGGGATATTTTAATATTTAAATGCCCTTACTAGTACTTAGGGCTGGACATACTGACAATTAGTTTATAATCAGTTTTTCAGGAATATAACCATAGCATAACATATTTCTACAAAAAGTAATATAGTAAGGTTTTGGGAACTGGCTAACAAAGTTCCAGTGTAGTCATATTTTGAGGTAATCACCAATATGCTAATAGATACATAAAATTTCACTTTACTTTTACATAACCTAAATCTATTCTTAAGCCAGTTATTAATTTGGACAGCAAAGAAAGTGGGGTGTTTCCTAAGTCCGCCACCTTGCCTGACTAAAGAAATAACTGACATTCTTGGCTAACTTAAAAAAAAGCAACTGCATTTTCATTCTAGCTTAAATTATATAAATGCTGACATACATACATGATCGATGAAAGAGCCAAGAAATTTATTCATAGTATGGTATGCTTTTATGCTCTGCTCAAAAGTAGTTGCTGATGAACTCAATAGTCTAGCAGGTCCATTTTTCTAATGGGAAAAAGAGACAAGAATAAATACAAATGTCTTATATTCTTGGTATTTAAACAACGTGAAATATTGGCAAAACATATCGTAATTGCATTTTATACAAACCCTCGTTAGCGTCTCATGAATTCTGTCATAGTGCTGTCGCATCTGGCTGGAAATGGCAATCTGAAAAGTCTGACCCTCAGTGTTGGGAACCAAACCTCTCTGGCTACACAAATTTTCCTAAAAAGTTAAGAGATTCAAATTAAGGTCAAGATTATAAAAATTTCACCTGTTTCAAAATAATTTCTCTTAATGGGTATCATATATTACAAAATTCAGAAGCCAACTAAAATTTTACTGAAACCACATTTGAAACAAAGAGATTCTAAGCTTTTCCAAGGCTCCCGTTCTCCTCTAGGTTTGACTTACTTCTGTTTGGTCAAAATCCATTGCAGGTCTCTACCTCGTCTCCCTTACTCTGTCCTAGTTTTCAAAAAATCCATACTAAGTTCATTGTATATTGATATTCTTAGCTTTCTTTATGATTAGTTTTATTGCTATTTAATGTATGCAAAAAAATCGAATCTTAGAATTAACTATTTTTATACACACAAATAGTTTTTTGTTTTCTAAATACTTCTATTTTTTACATATAACTAATTTTACTTTTACTTTTTGAATATTCAATAGATTTTATTTTATTTATTGTTGTTTAAAAATACCTTTAAAGCACTTCTTGAATTAATTCCAAAATAAGGTAGTGATATATCACCCAACAGTTAATGTATGGATCAGCTATCCATTTCAGATCTCCTTGACATGACTCCTGATAACAATAAACATATTAAAATTCTACGCTATCCCACCACCTAGCCAACTCCTATAGATGCTTCAAGGTCAGCTCAAGTCCTCTTGCCTCCATTCTCTTGTCCTTATTTGCCTCCTCCAGAGCTTAATATTATCCTTCTTTGTCTAAACTTAATTCTCAAGCATAACATTTAGTTTTCTACAGACTTAAGGAAAGCTACATATAGTAAATGTCTCTTTTGAAAAAAAATGTGCAGTTTTTTCCCCCTGATCAAACACATGCTACTGTAGAGGATTTATAAAATATAAAAAGGTATGAAAAAGAGAAGGAAAAAACCCACCTATAGCCTCAACACCCAGAGGGACAGGTATTTCATTTCCAGTCCTTTGTCTAGATGTGTGTACAGATGACATAAAACTGGGACCATACAGATTTTTTTCGTTTAGCACTATATCCTAAGCAACTCTCCATGTCATCAAATATTCTATAAAACATGATTTTAAATGTTTACCTAAAATTTTATTGTACAGGTAAACCAGTTTATTTAATATTCTCTCATTTTTACATGTTTTTGCCCTTATAACTAACCACTGTGATGAAGATCCTAAACCTAATTAGCTATTCCCATTGCTAATTATTTCCTTCAGTTAGATTCATAGAATTAGTGAGTCAAAGATAATAAACTTTTAAAAAGTTGTTGGGATACATCATCAAATGCTCCACAAGAGGTCCGTAAAAATTTATCCTGAGACCAGTAGTTTTACAGGTGCCCATTTCACTGTGTCCATGAAGCGATAAAGTAACAACTTTTCTTTTTTTTTTTAAATATTTTATTTATTTATCTTTAGAGGGGAAGGGAAGGAGAGAGGGAGAGAAATATCAATGTATGGTTGCCTCTCATGTATCCCCTGCTGGGAACTGGCCTGCAACCCAGGCATGTGCCCTGACTGGGAATTGAACCATGATCCTTTGGTTCACAGGCCCATGCTCAATCCACTGAGCTACACCAGCCAGGGTGCAACTTTTCTTTTTTAAAATAAGTTTGCTAAAGTGTAGAGGGCAAAAATGTTATTTTTACATTCATTTATTTGATTGTTTATGAGCTAAGCATTTTTTAGAGGTTTATCGGTCTCCTGTTTTTTAATGCATTTTTAAAAGTCTTTTTGTAACTTTCCCATTGAGGTTTTAATGTAGTGTTTGCTTAGAGATTTGCAGGACCTTCAAATTTACCCATGTCCTTTATTTATATGATTGTCAGATATGTAAATGTTCCATAACAATAAAGTAAAATCAATGAATATTCACTTTTCGATGCTTTCTATTCTTTATGCTTACAATGTTACCTCCCAACCTGAAATATTCTTTTCTACATTTTTATAGTTTAATATTTTACATTTAACTTTTCAATGTAAGTATGACTTTTAGTTGTTAGCCAAGTGATCCAGTTAAATGTATTAAATAAATCACCTTTGAGAGGTCATTATCATGCATTAAAGTCTGACAAGTCATAGGTATAATCCATTTATCAATAAATCCTCTTCTACTTTCCCCTTAGGTATTTATTTACCAATTTTATTTCATTTATCCTTCCCATTTTTCTTTTTCTTTTCAAGCAAACCCCAGATACCATGTCATTTCATTTCTAAATAATTCTGGTATGTATTTCTAATAAGGCCTTTTTTTTTAAAAAAAGGTTATTTTTCAATTATGATTTACATTCAATGCTTTTTGGTATTAGTTTAAGTATATCTAATAAGGTGTTTAGAAAAACCAGTATGCCATTTTCACAGCTAATAAAATTAATCTTCCTTAATATAATTTAATATTTGGTTCATTAAATGTTCCAGATTTTTCCTGTTTTTTTTAAATAGTTGATTTGTTTGAATCAGAAGCCAGAGTCAACACATTGCATTGTATTTCATTGTTTTATTTCTTAAATTTCTCTTACTGTCTAACAGTTCTTCCACCACCTCCCCTACCACCCCTTTTATTTTCCTGACCTTGACATGTTGGAGACACTGGGTCATTTGGCCTGTGAGACATCTTACTTTCCGAATTTGGCTAATCGCTTCCTGTGGTAGTATGTAATTTTCCTTTCTATCTCCTCTACTTCCTGTAACCTACTGTTTAGATCTAGAGACTTGATTACATTCAGGTTCAATTTCCTTAGGCAAGAATATTTCATGGGTGACATGTACTTTGCACTGCGTCGTAACAGGAAGTACGTGTCAGTTTTCCTAATTCTTACCTGTGCTAAGACTGAGCCAGTGTGTTTACATTATGACAACCCGATTCCTCACTATGAAATTCCATCTACTTTCACTTGATTGTTTTAGCATCCATTGATGAATGTAGCCTATATGATTAATCCATTAGCCATTACAAAATGGTGATTTTTACCTGCAGTCATGTGGAATAACAAACTGAAGCCTAGCTAAACTGAAATATCATAACCAAGGATTTACAGAAGAAGGCGGCACACAGAGATAGGTAAGAAAAGTGGAGACATGGAAAGGGCTAGCATTTGCACCCAGGTGCAGAGGCTGAGAAGCCAAAGGGACAGTGCAGCTGCAAAACTCCCTACCCCGGGAGTGTGGGGTCCCAACCCTATGAGGGGATCCCCAACCCAGAGCAATAAAGACAGGAAGAGGACCCCACAGAGCATCTGGAGGTGAAAATCAGGGCATTCAGTACGCCTGGCAGGCCCAGATGCCACATTCTCAGGCACAAGTGCTCCTGTTGTTACAGCACCAGCCTGGGGAGTACACTGCCCAGTCCCCAACTGTGGCAAGGCCATGCTTGGGTCCTGTGGAGGGATCAACCAGGCTGTACCCAGTAGTACCCCCTGGGGCTCTCTTTTTCTGGGGAGGCAGTTGGTGGATACTCAGTGAATGATCTATGTGGCCTTGGAAAGGGGACTGGTCTCCTCCATCTCAAGTGCACAGCCAGTGTACCCCTACACCACCCGTTGAATCATTTAGCCAGCCCTGTTTTGCTGAGTTCAGCTGCCCCGAGGGACCAGAGTGCTGTGCAGAACTGGGACTTACAGAGTGTGGCTCCTGGGGAAGATTTTGTCTGGGAATCAGATGGGCAGGTGACAGGCTGTGTGGCTAAATCATGGAGGGACTGCTCCTATTGCACTGGTGAGCTCAGCCTGTGCTAACATGAGAAGGGGAAGAAGTGTCTGCCCCCCTCCTACAGGCTTGTTGTAGGCACCACCTGCAATGGGAGACTGTTTGGATCCACCCTGCCAAGTCCTGGATACCCTGCCCTGCTCTTTGGGGGAGAGTAGCTCAGAGCTGGAATATTCAGAGTGAGTCCCTCAGAGGCTATTGTCTGAGACGGCAGGCTGGGCAGGCATCACTCCCAACCGGAAACTCTTTTGATCTTTTCTCCTGAGCCCAGTAGCTCAGTCCAGCAGAGCTTGCTTCTCTAGAGGGGACAGCTAGATGCACCCAACCTGGCCTGGATGCCCCTTCTTGGGGAACCAGAATTGGAGACTCTGGCAGAGACTGAGTGGTTTGGCTCTGGAGTAGGGGCCATTTTCCCCTCATTGTGTGCTTGACTGCATGACCCCCAAGTAGGGGATCCACTATCCCCATCCTCCTGAACCCCAACCTACTAAGCTCGCAACCAGTGGCAAGGTCTGTGAGTTGTGGCCAGCCTATGCTCACTCTATAGTGTTTCTTCGGAAGGCTCTGGAGGAGGACAAGGCATCCTCAGGGGCAGATGGAGTAGCTGACCGGCGGTGGTAGACCTCAGGGAGCCATGGTCCTTTTAGAGATCCACCCCCAGCCCTAAGCTGAGAAAGGCCACCCTTATACGCAGATTGGCTCCTCTCATGCACACCCATGACCAGCAGATGCAGCCACAAAGAGTGAACATTATGGTAGCTCTGCAGAGAAAACCCAAGGCTGGTTACACAACGTCTGATATTGATCTGTACCTGAATACCGCCCCAGTGGTGTTGGACCTAGGACCAACACAACCAGTGGTGGGTTTCAGACCACTCCAGAGCTTGACCCAACTAGCCACACAACCAGCACACCACAGGGGGGATTCTCACAGGCACCAGACCCTGCTGGGAACAACCGCACCTTCAAGCGGTCCCTTTATGGTGTTTTGTACATGGTGACTGAGGTTTACCCTTATAGTCAGCCAGCCTGAAGAGTTAACTCCACCTGCGAAAGGGCCAACAGCATCCAAGACTCACCTACAACAGGAGGGTGCACACAACCTAAAGAAACATTCCTGGAGCACGGAGCTCAGGTGAGGTAGAAGGTTGTTCCACTGAGCCCAACAAGACACCTTCATAATAAAACCACGAAAACAAGTTTGGGAGCCACGGCAGAACTACCTGATACACAAAGACAAAATGGGGAGACAAGGAACTATGCCCTGAATTAAAGGACAAGTGAAGCCCCAGGAAAAGAATTAAATGAAATGAAAGCAACCAAAATACGAGATGCAGAGTTTAAAGCAATGGTTATAAGAACACTCAAGGACATCAGGGAAAGAATGGATGATCTCAGTCAGGACTTAAACAAAGAGATAGTAAACATTAAAAAGGACGCAGAAACCATAAAAGACAACCAGTCTGTAATGAAAAACAAAATATCTGAAATGAAGAATAGACTAGGAAGACTCAACAGCAGATTAAATGAAGCAGGGGATCAAGCCAGCAATTCAGAGGACAAGATAACAATGAGCATCAAAGCAGAGCATCAAAAAGAAAACAGAACTTTAAGGAAATGAGGGAACGTCTAAGACCTCTGGGATAACATCATGTCTAACAACATCTGCATCATATGGGTACCAGCAGAAGAAGAAAGTGAACAAGGGATAGAAAACCTGTTTGAAGAAATAATGGCCGAGATCTTCCCTAACTGGTGAAAAAGTCATACAAGTTCTGTAACACAGAGAGTCCCAATGAAGATAAACCCAAAGAGGCTTGCACCAAGACATCATAATTAAATTGGCAAAGGGAAAAGTCAAAGAGAGGATTTGAAAAGCAGTAAGAGAAAAGCAATTAGTTAGCTACAAAGGAGCTCCCATAAGGCTGTCAGGTGATTTCTCAACAGAAACTCTTTGGGCTAGAGCGATTGGCATGAAATACTCAAAGTTATGAAAAAGCAAGGACCTACAACCAATACTATTTTACCCAGCAAGGCTGTCATTTAAAATTGAAGGTGAACTAAAGAGCTTTCCAGACGCCCCCTCAAAAAAAAAAAAAGGCTAAAGGAGTTCATTACCAACAAACCGATATCGCAAAAAATGTTAAAGGGTTTGCTTTAAGAAGAAAGAAAAAAATAAATTGAGAGAGATAAACATAGGTATAGCGAATGGGAATAAATATATGTACTTATCAATAATATCCTTGAGTGTAAATGAATTAAAATCTCCAATGAAGAGACACAGGGTAGCTGAATGGATAAGAAAACATGACCCATGTATATGCTGTCTATAAGAGACCCATCTCAGGACAAAAGATACACACAGAGAGAATGTGAAGGAAGAAAACATTCCATGCAAATGGAAATAAACAAAAGAAGCTGGAGTAGCAATACTTAATCTGACAAAATAGACTTCAAATCAAAGGCCATAATGAGAGACAAAATCACTACATAATACTACGGGATTGATCCAAAAAGAGGATATAACCCTTGTAAACACACCCAACATAGGAGCACCTCAATGTAAAAAGAAAACCTTGGTGCACGTTAAAGGAAAGATCAACAGCAATGCAATCATATTAGGGATATCGGGGAAAGAGTGGACGGACTCTGGATTGGACTGGATTGGATAGAATTAATTGATATTTACAGGACACTGCATTCCAAAACAGCAGAATATACACTCTTCTCAGGTACACACAAACCATTCTCAAAGACCAAATGTCAGGACACATAATAAGCCTTAACAAATTCAAGAAGACTGAAATCATATGAAGCATCCTTTCTGACACAATGACATGAAACTAGAAATCAACTACAATAAAAAAATGAAAAACATTCAAACACATGGAGGCTAAATAGCATGCTATTTAACAATGAATGGGGCGACGATGAGATCAAAGAGGAAATAAAAAGTTACCTGGAAACCAATGAAAATGAACACACAACCCAAAATCCATGGGACACATCTAAAGCACCGAGAGAGGAAGTTCACAGCGTTACAGGCCTACTCAGGAAGCAAGAAAAGCCTCAAATAGCCAATTTAACCCTACACCTAAAAGAACCAGAAAAGAAACAACAATCAAACCCCACAGCAAGTAGAAGGAAGGAAATAATAAAGATCAGAATGGAAATAAATGACATAGAGACTAAAAAAATAACACAAATCTCAATGAGACCAAGATGGTTCTTTGAAAAGATAAAAAAGATGAACCTTTAATCAGACTCATCAAGAAAATGAGGACTCAAATAAATAATTAGTAATGAAAGAGAAGTAACAATGAGCATCACAAAAATACAAAGACTTATAAGAAGATACTTGTTACAGACCAGATGGCTTCACTGGAGAATTTTATCAAACATTCAAAGAACTAACACCTATCCTCTTCACACTATTCCAAAAAATTCAATAGGAGGGAAGACTTCCAAGCTCTTTTTATAAGGCCAGCATTACCTGAATTCTAAAATAAGGTAAACTCACTGCAAAGAAAGAAAACGATAGGCCAATAACCCTGGCGAACACAGACGCCAAAATCCTCAACAAATATATTAGCGAACTGAATTCAGCAATATATTAAAAAGATCATACACCATGATCAAGGGGGATTTATTCCAGGATGTAAGTTTGGTACAATACTGACAAATCAATAAACATGATACATCAAAATGAAGGATAAAAATCACATGATTGTATCAATAGATGCCGAAAAAGCATTTGACAGAATCCAGCACCCATATCTGATAAAAACTCTCAGCAAAGTGGGAACAGAGGGAACATACCTAACATTAGGCCATATATGCCAAACTTAGAGCCAACATCAGACTTAACGGGCAAAAACTAAAAATGTCTCCCTTAAGATCAGGAATAAGACAGGGATGTTCACTTTCACTACTCTTATTCAACAGAGTACCTGAAGTTCTAGCCACAGCAATTGGATGAGAAAAAGAAGAGTCATCCAAATTAGAAGGAAGTAAAACTGTCATTCACAGATGACATGATAATGTCCATAGAAAACCCTAAAAATTCCACCAAAAAACTACAGATTTAATAAATGAATTTGGCAAAGAAGCTAGATACAAAAATTAATATTCAGAAATTGGTGGCATTTTTATACATCAATAATAAACTATCAGAAGGGGAAATTAAGAAAACAATCCCATTTACTATTGCGGTAACAACAACAAAATAGATGTAAGAATAAAAAGCTGTAAAATACATTCATACCGCTTCTCTTTTAAGATTCATATTCATTTCTTCCATGTTAGTATCTGCATGCCCGTGCACTGACCTACCATGAATGTAATATCCAAAACATCTGTGGGATAACAGAAACACTGATATCTATAAAGAAGAATAAGAAGCAATTAGCAACTCATCTGCAAAACAATAAAAATTAACTTTTTCTTAACATTGCTTCCTTTCAAAATGAGGGTTGAATTCTTAGAAAATACATAAAGAGAATAATAAGGTAATAAATAATGATGAGGTTATTGTTTAAAAAGTAGATGGAAAAGAGTTAGAAGATATTTCCCAAGAAAGGAAGAAACAGGATTTGTATGTGAAAGCTTTTCTCAGCTAAGTGAACTATTTTGTGGCATAAGGAATTCGTAATTTAGAAACTGCAAATGAAAAAGAAAAAAACTAAGACAGTGAATATTAACTTATAGCTCATTATAACTATTTCTGGAATTAACAACCAGTGGAAATTGGAGTAAAAATCCAATTATACCAAATCACTTTTAGAGCCTCTCTTAATGTACTCATGACCTTTAAAAAGGGAAAAATAACATTTGCAAGATAAAGTCAAAGTACTTACGTTGCTCATACAGCATAAATCAACAAACTGTCGAATTTTATCTTCTATAAATCTCTCATAGAAGACAGTAAAGAACACGATCTGAAACATTAAGCCAAGTTCATGCTTATTAGCTTTTAGGATTTAATTTTCTTTTGTAGTCACAATGTAGTATCTTAAGACAAAAGAAGGTCCCACCAAGAACACAGTGGCCTATAATAGGTCCTATAGGATAAAATGCTCCTTATCATTTCTGATTCTTCTGTCAAAGGAAGATGTTTTCGGAACCGTGTTATGTATGATTCATTGATGGAGTGTATCTGAATTTTAAAAACTTTTTCTGTACCATTAAAACAAGATAGGACAAACATGAGGGAAGAAAGAAAGGCGCTTTTAAAATTTGGGATAAACCAGTGTATTAATGGCCAGATTTATGTCTCGATCTGTAATTCTGCCCATTCCTAAATTCCAAAAGCCATTAGAAAAGTTGCTGTTTGCAAATTCATCTCTGACACAGCAGCACATAAAGAGCATGTATGAAGTATTCTACTTCAACTACAGATAATGTTTTAAATATTCAACGGAATAGTTTCAAGTGTTTTCTAGATTGAATAACAATATACAAAGGGAAGTCTTATCAGTCAGGGAAGTTTCCACTGCAGTCCTGCAATGCACTTCGGAGAAGGGCGACACTGCCTGCCCACCCGGTCTGAAGCTGTCCCTGCTGACTCGTCTGTCTCCCACTCCTCACTTCCGCTCCCCTCAGCACCTCCGTCTCACCTCCCTGCTGATGCCTTTCATAGCACTCGTCACAATTTGTAACGTGTTTGTGTTACAGCATATCCTTGAGCTCAGCACAGTATCTAGTACATAAAATGTACCCAAACATGTGAATGAATAAATAAAATGAAACAGCAGCTGATTACCGAAAACATTTTTCTAAACGCTCTATGTATATATTTTTAAACCTCTTTAAAGGCGATGAAAAATAGCAACATTTAAAGTTTAAGAATTAAAGGATACCACTTAAACGTTGAAGAAGCTGAGTTTAGGGAAATAAAGGAGTAAACGACGAAGCCTAACATGATGACAAGCAAGAAAAGTTGCACAGCCGAATTTATGGAACTCTCGGGTTGTTAAGGGAACTCTTTAGGATCCACGGGGAATAAACACTGATAATCTCGGAAAGTGTCCACGGAAATGCCTTCCTATCAGAATGAGCGCCGAGTGAGAAACAAAGGAGGCTAGTGCCTGAAACTGCGGGCTGCTGCCCCAGCAGCCCCTTCCCCTTTCTCCTCGGTGACAGACCCCTTCTCTGAGTGGGCACGCTGCTCGCTCAAAGTGAGGTGTGGCCATGGGACTAGGTTCTGGCCAAAGAGGTGCTGAAAGGCACTTCTGAAAAGGCTCTTAAAGTGGACAGAGTGAGCTCTTTTCCCCTGGGTCCCCACCGGCCCACCCCTGCAACTCCGTCACCATTATGGACCATGAGGTGACCTTCGAGACGAAGGCCTGAGCAGCAGAGAACAACCGGCTTCTGGGTCTGAGATCAGCCACCGTTGCTGGCCCTGCACTGCCCACCTCTGCTCTCCTTTCTCAGGAGGCAGACAGTTCACTTTTGTTTTAGACACTACTATTTTAGCTATTTATTTTTATCATACTCAACCAAATATGAAAAGCTTCAGATATTATCCCTTTAAATTACCTGCATCCAGATGAATCTGGTTTATTCACAAAAACTTACATTGGTAAATATACAAAACAAAATATTTTCTATTCTACTGACGATAAACGTAAAACCTCCATGCCCTTGATCCTATCTTAAACCAAATTCTAATTTGTTTCTTTTCCTTCTCTGACTGTCTAACTATCATATCATACCTCACCAGGTCTAGCTGTAGGTTCAAAGCTAGCCCTGTTTTAACAAGTCCTACCAATTTAAATAAATACAAATTTAAAGATTCTACTCTTAGGTCACAGAATGCCTTACTTCACAGGCACTCTGTGACCTAAGAATAGAATGTTCTGGGATTTTGATCTGGGATTTCAATAGCCTTTTTAAGGCAGACATTTATTCCCCAGGTTATAGGAAGTTTAGCCTAGTCTTTCTAGAGCTCCCATCTTTATTTGCTTATTTAAAAGTTAAAGAAATTTTTAATCAAACAAAAAGGCTCTTTCCATTCATGGGAACGACTGGAAAAGAAAGATGTGCAGATATTAGAGTTAAGTGTGTTAGTTGCTGCTGCTTCCTTTTCTTTCATAGTTTTTCTTTTTAAGCTTTAAAATGATAAGGGAAGTAAGCACAGACAAAAATCCTCTGCTGGAGCCACAGGACTTGAGGCTGGGAAGATTCGCTATTTTTAGTTTCAGCTATTTTAATAAATATTTCAAAGAAAATTTCGCAAGGAGTATTGGCAATTTGAGTGAGAAATAAATGTTAATAATAAGTTATATTTCAAAGAAAAATACTAAAGGTAAATTAACCACCCTGTAGTTATATATAAACTAAACAAGGAGTTCATCACATGACTAGAAAACTGCAGACTTCAGAGCCCCACTGTTGATAAGACTCTGAAATTGGATTGCCGGGGTTCCCATTGCAGTTCTGCCAAATCTCTAAATTGTATCTCCTTAGGCACCTCTCTGTGCCTCAGGGTCCTCATCTGTGAAATGGGGCTACTAACAGAACCTATCTCTGAGGGCTACTACAAAGATTAAGAAAGTTATGAGGAAGCACAGGAAATGGAGTTGCCAAAAAACTTATATGCATGACCCATGGACTTGAACAAAGGAGGGGCATCGTCAGAGGGAGTAGGTGGTGCTGGGTGGAGAGGGGCAAAGGGGGAAAAACTGGGATAATTGTAGCAGCATAAGGAAGAAAGGGAAGGAAGGAAGGAAAGGCTAAGAAAGTTAATACGTACAGTGCCTGGATTATAACATTCTGTAAGAATTAGCTATCATTATTGTTGCTCTTACTGACAGAAATTGGAATGTGGTCAATGTTTGAGGATAATTATTATATAAACAATTATAAATATAGAGAGGCAATGTTGCTTAGAAGTGTAATTTCATTACCTGTATTACTCCGATCACTAGCCAAAGAGCAGTAGACACTGCGTATCTCAAAGTGCGGCTGTAAGGAGCTATGTAGCCAAGTGGGTCTCTGGAAAGACTAGAGGATGGGTCCATTAATGCTAGGTTCTTGAATCCCACAACCTGGAATTAAAAGGAAAAATAATAACTCAAACAGAATGAATGAAGAAAACTTGTCTAGTGTGAAAATAAGATACTGCTTCCTACTTCTTACCTTAAAAAATGGAAATATTTAAGTTCATACAAACAGTAGAAAATCTAGATAAAACAATTATCCAGTATTTTTAATTACAAAGCACTTAAAACAAAATATCTAGTTATTTCATTTGGTACTCTCTTTAGTATGATTAAGGGCCAAATACTACCTTATTATTGTATACATTGACAAAGCCCAAAATTTCTGTTACAAGAATAAAATTTTCTTCAGTAGACTACTATTGAAAAACCAACATTTCATTAGACTTTAACATGTTAGGCACTATGCAAGAGTTTTTATGGTAAAGAAATCTACATGACTTTATTAAATACATTGTTTTCCAAACTTACTTAAATATAAACTTCTTTGTCATGTAATGCTTTTTAAAGCTTTAAAAACCAATACTATAAAAAAATTTTGAGACGTTGTTCATATGTCCTAGAGACACACATAATCTCCTTGCTTAAAAAAAGAAAGGAAGGAGGAAGGAGGAAAAGAAGGCAAAAGGAAAGAAGGCAGACAGACAGACATAAGAGTTAATAATCCCTGAGAAAACCTGTTATTCATATAAACCATTTCCATACTTCAGTCCCATATACAGTATTGAATACTCCCTTTAATAATTCCAACCAGATCCATGAAATAACTATGAAGATCATTTACCCATTCACTGTGTCTTGTTCAGCTCTTAACATAGAACACTGTTCATAGTAGGTGTCAGTATAACTTGTTGGAAAACTTCAAACTTATAATAGTGGTTCCATTACAGGAGTGAAAATATGAATCAGAGAGTGAGGGGGCTTTTTCAAAGATACCTGGGCTTCCCTCAGAGCTACTGAATCAAGCATAATCTCTAGGCGGTGAGGCAGAGATATAGGTATTTTGCAAAAGCTTTCACAGGGGATTTCACTACAAACCAATGGTTTAGAAGCCACTTCTTACGTAGACAGAGTACTCGCATGTAGACAGACAGAAAACAGAGTGGTGGTTTTCAGGGGCTGGGAGAGGGGAGAATGGGAAGTTGTTTAAATGGGTACAGAGTTTCAGTTTTGCAAGATGAAGAGAGTTCTAGAAATAGTTTGCACAACAACATGAATTTACATAACATTATTGAACTATATACTTAAAAATGGTTAAGATGGTAAATGTCATGTTATCTGTATTTTACCATGATTTTTCAAAAGCCACTCCTTTTTTAACACCTTGAACAACATTACATTACAACCCTTACAAAACTCCTCTGCTGACACGAAAACTTAGCTGGAATTAAATTCAATTAACGTTTACAATAACTGAACAATAAAATAATAATAATAAAAAAGAAATCATCTTATATCAATAACCATTCTAAAAAAATATATACGAGGTACTCATAAGTTGCATACAATTATGTCAAACAGTTTATACCTCCAAAAAGAAGAGGACAGTAAGTACTTGAAAGAGTGGATTAATTTTCCTCACAGTCTGAATTTCATTCCATTCATTTGCTACAAAATATGTTCTCCATATGCTTACGGGAACGGTAGCACTCCGTACACCCCCCTCACCTGGTCGGGGAAATAAAATGAATAAAGGAGTTTCATTTTCTCTGCAAGGGTAGCAACAGAATTCTGGTGCAAATGGTTATTTCAGTTACCTTCAACAGCTTTAAGAACCTTTCCTTTAGGTCGCTCCCAGTCGATAAAGAATATATCAATGGTAATCTGGGACATGAGCTTATGCAAGAATTGCAGAGCCTGAGAATGACAAACAAAACACCTAAAAGCATCCACATTAAGCCTGCTTATGAAACCAACACTAATTATTTAAAAATAAATATAATGCAATGATAAAAATATATAATTTTCAGAAGTGACAAATTTATATCACTAGAAATCACTAGATGCTCATTAAATAACACGAAATCACCAAATTCACAGAATTTTCATACACATAATGTTTCACCTTCCCTTCTTCTATCCTTCTTTGCAATAAGAGCATGAAAAAAGGAGATATACTGACTCCTCCACATAGAAGGACCCTGAATAATTTATTCTTTCCCAATGTTTCCAAATATATACTTAGTTTTCTAGATCACCTGACTTCTTTTTATAAGATATTTTCCACTGTAATTTACTTGTTCTAATTAAATTTTGCAATGCTTTCACAGTATCTTTATTTCTGGTATTGAAATCTGATTAAAAAAATGTATTGTTGAAACATATTTTTTATTTATAGAAGTAACATGTTTAAACTGAGGCATTCTTCCCAGTAGACACACTATTAACTAAACAAAGGATAAAAATTTGGGATGATTCCTCTCTTCAAGGAGCTCACATATCAGTGGGAAAAGCAGTTAATAGTCACAACACAATGGGATCAGATTTACCAAGAGGCATGCAAAGAGCTTTATGTACATTGACAAACAATGAAGACCAGGAAATAAATATGGAGACAGAAAACAAATTCCAAGATTTCAGTACCTTTTACTCTCAATTAACAGAGACAAAATTCATGCCTGAAGGCATTTTGTCCTTGCTGTGAAAGCATCTTTATATGACTTTAAAGAAGAAAGTCATATAATGAAATACTATTTTTATTATCAAATTAGCTATAACTCATGTTAATTCAAACATATTTATGGTTTCTTGGAAAAAATTACTTAAGCCAGATTTTCAGAATGAACATAATAATACATAAAAGTAGACTTCCTATATAAAATAGAATAGTTCATGTTTTCTTTCAGAATCAAACTAAATTCTACACCAAAGATTTTGAAAGTACTTTAATTGTGAAGACTTACAAGTTTATTAGCAGACCTTTTAAATGTTCTTTTTTTTTTTAAATAAGAGCTTTATTTACACTGTTTTTTTTTTTTAAAGATTGTATTTATTTATCTTTAGAGGAGGAAGGGAAGGAGAGAGGGAGAGAAATATCAATGTATGGTTGCCTCTCGTGCGTCCCCTGCAGGGAATTGGCCTGCAACCCAGGCATGTGCCCCGACTGGGAATCGAACCTCCATCCTCTATCTCGCAGGCCCGCGCTCAATCCACTGAGCTACACCAGTCAGGCTTTTAAATGTTCTAACCTGTCCTCTGAAACCTACCTTCAGAGCAAAAGCACATCCCACGTAAGTAACAAAACGTTCTTCCTGAGCCGGCATTGGCAGCAAAACAGAGACAGACTTCTGTGCCTAAGACAAAAATTACACCTTAACTATAACCATAAAAGGGTTCTACTAAGCAGCATTTACAGCCCAAAGAAAGCAGGAAAGGGGAAGGTGTTAATGCTCTCAGCAAATACGCACACTCAAGGAATGGTGAGTTTAGCACTTGCCTCAATACTCTTAATCAGAAATATCCCCAAGTAAAAATAGCTCCTTTATAAAGAACACTTACCAGTTATTCAGGCACTGACATTCAGATTAAATGCAGAAAATCACTTACTTTGAAGAAAATAAGCCAATAAAGGCCTGTTCCCATAGTGATGATAAGAAATACATTGGCCAGATCACCAGCATAGTATACCAAGAATTTCGTAACTGTCTGCAATTAAAGAAGAGTATAACTGTTATGGACTCAATATATTTATATTATCACTTTTAATAACATTATCTACCAGTTTCTCAAGCTTGCAGCCTTGTTTCACGTATGCATGTGTTAGGTAGGACAGATAGCAAACCAAGACTGGGAGGAGGAGGGAGACATGTCCCACCCACTGACTCAGCAGTCCTGAGCCTGGTCCGGTAATTCCTACAGGTGTTCCAACACCACAGGAAACACCGTGCTAGCATGGGTGGAGGGCAGCCCTTGATATTCTCTGTATGCCTCCACTATCTGGGAAAGGAAGCCTTTGAAACTGCTTTCATCCCAACGCTGGAAGGCGGAAAGGGCCCACAGCGCCCCAAGGAAGAAGTCCATTGACACCTGTGGGTACTCATGCCAACTTTTCGGTAGAAAAGCTGACAGCACCTTTACTTCTCCATAAATACGTAACTTCTTCACCCCATTCCACCAACTATGTAAGTCCTCAGAACAAAGGACTCTTGGGGCTTGGTGCTCTTGACTCTCCGGCCGCCCAGCCTCAGGCCATCGGGCCTCCTGCCACATGTGTGCCTGCCACCCCAGCCTTTGGCCGACCTTCTCTGCTTTGCCCTGAACCTATGCCTTTCACCCCCCACCCCAACCTTAACTAGGCCCTTTCTCTTCCATGAGGACAGATCACCAATAAACCCTGCTTACATGCTAATAGACTCACTGATCTGTAATTCTTTATTGCATTGGCGAGAAGAACCGAGTTTCTGGGAGTGTCTCCCATAACACATCGGTCATTTAAACAACTGTGGCCACTCCTAGACACCTTTTGGTCCATTCCCAATAGCCCATCTTCTTCAACCCTTCTCATCTTTGACCATCTAAGAAAGTTAGAACCGCTTCCTAATTTTGTCCTGGCTTGGAACCCTTCTCCTCCGTCTAGCCACCACATTACCACCAGAGTTAGCTATCTAAAATGTAAACTGCATTGTGTCACTCTTCCTCAGTGACTGCTCACTAAAATATAAATTCCTGACCTATAAGGTCCTTCACAACCTAAACCAAAACCAACTTTTTTAGCTTCATCTACCAATGCCAAGCACTTAATGATTTGCTACTCCACACACTTTCATCTCAAATATTTTGTGGAATAAAATGGGTATTGTTTCATCAAATATTTTTCCTTTATTCTCTCTGGCAAACTTGTGAGCTCCGAGGGCAGAGGCCATGTCTGTCTTTGCTCACTATCACATGTTCCCATGCCCTGGCACCTGACAGAGTGCCTGGCACTCAGAGAGCGGGCGCTCAGTGACTATCTGTGGAATGCACAGATAAACCAGCTTCAAGTCCACTTCTCTGGGAAGACTTTCTAGACGATCCCAAAATATAAATCAAGGTCCACCCTCTGATTCCTTGGCATATTGGCTTTGGAGTCAGGAAGCTATCCCAGAGTAAACAAGTTACTGTGTTGCTTTCCTCATGTTTTTTAAAAAATATATTTTATTGATTATGCTATTATAGTTGTCCCATTTTTTTCTCCCCTTTATTCCTCTATGCACTGTACCCGCCCCCCACCATCATTCCCCCACCTTAGGTCACATCCATGGGTCATACCTATAAGTTCTTTGGCTTCTCCATTTCCTATACTATTCTTAACCTCCCCCTGTCTATTTTGTACCTACCACTTTTGCTTCTTATTCCCTGGAATCTTTCCCCCTATTCTCCCTCTTCCCTGTCCCTGCTGATAACCCTCCATGTGATCTCTATTTCTGTGAATCTGTTCCTGTTCTAGTTGTTTGCTTAGTTTGTTTTTTTCTTAGGTTCGGTTATTGATATTGTTTGTTTTCATTTCACTGTTCACATTTTTGATCATCTTCTTTTTCTTAGATAAGTCCCTTTAACATTTCATATAGTAAGCGCTTGGTGATGATGCACTCCTTTATCTTGACCCTACCTGGGAAGTACCTCATCTGCCCTTCCATTCTAAATGATAGCTTCCAGGTACTTTTTTAAGCTTTAGGTATGGAAGGCTTTTTTAAAGCAAGACCCTAAAAGCACATAATATCCTGTGATATAAAGAATTATTCAGATGTGACAATACCAAAATTAAGAGTTTCTGTTAAACAAAGGAACACAGATAAAATAGCAGATGAGAAGTCATTTCAGCATCAAAAACCAAAAGGGGTTCATATTTAGAAAACACAAAAAAACCTTTAAATAGACAAGAAAAGTTGGGAATCTAATAGAAAAATGGGCAACGGATACAGACAGGCAGTTCACATAAGGTAAAACCCAAATGATTAATGAAGCATATGAACAGATTCAGAGAAATAAAAATTAAATCAACAACGAATTGCTAATTATACCATCAGATTGGCCAGAAATGGAAAGGCTGGAAAAATACCAAACGCTGGTGAGGATGCGAGAACACAGGAACAGCGCCGCAGGCGGGGACACAGGCCGGAGCACAGCAGCACGGGAGGGGAGGGGCAGGGCAGAGCTCTCGAGTTACACACCCCAGAGAAACTTGAGGCAACCCTGAATCACTCACCCACTAGCTCTTTCTTGTTAGAAAGCTATAAAATAGTCAAAGATAAAAATATACTTAAAAACTCCTGAAACCATACCTGTAAATCAATCACAGGGCTCCCAATGCGCCTCTTCCACCCTGCTGTCTTCAAAAGAGACGATAAGACAGCTAGCCCACCTAACACACCCAAAGCAATCTAAAGAAAAAAAAAAGAAAATTTAGGAATTTATGTAACTTCCCTTATCAATGTTCAAAAATACTATACATAGAAAGTATAAAAGTACTCAAAAAATGGTGGTGGGTGGTATACTCCAAGGACACAGGAGCCAAATTGAAGGGACCCCCAATGGCCAAATCTGGAACAATTTGAGCAAGAAAATAGATAGTAATGGACTATGATC
>PVKM010018727.1:0-24817 GCA_004027735.1 Carollia perspicillata | reverse complement strand
GCTAGTCATTGGCTCCTTTTGAAGGAGCTAGGATGTTAGGCTGCTCCCAGGTACAACACAGCCCTCCTCCATATACCCTCATCTCCTGCACCCACATGGCCACCTTCTTCTGCCTGCCTCCCTCCAGCTACAGAAAGGCAACTGGAGACAGAGCACCTGGAATATTGAGTTTCAGCATTTGTTGGGGCTAACAGGGGTCTGTGGCCTTCCCAGCAGAGTAGCATAACCAGAGGCTTACAGCTTTTCCAACCTGCACACACGACTTGGGGTACTGTACCCTCTCTCAGAATACTGTGTGAGGCAGCTTTTGTGAGGCCATGTGCACAAATCCCAGGGCATATACAGCTGCACATATCTGCATGTGAGAGCAAGAATTTTCAAGGATGCACACCAAGCCAACCATGAGAGTTAGGTCTGTGATGGCTTGACATTGGGGACAAGGGGCTTTGTTAGCTACACTTGTAATGTTTGAATTTTTCAGGAGAATATCATGAAGTAGAATTTGTGTGATCCAGTATTTTTAAATTGCAATGTGCTGGCACATAGTACATGCAACAGAGAAAGCAGTGGTCAGAATTGACTGACATTTCTGCAGGAGGCTTTTCCACAGAGGTCATGTCCTAAAGACCAGACTTCTATGACCAAGGCAAAACCAGCCCTTCCTTTAGGAGGCAATCAGGTCAGAATTGCTCTCTGGAGGCCCTGGTCAGAGGCTTTCTGGCCAGCCATTTACTTCTGTTGGGTGCCATGGATGTGGAAAGCAAGGGAAACTAGCCCGTGCCTTCAAGCAGCTCCTGACCCAGTGGGGAGGGGGACTGACAGTATTACCCCTCTTATACCAAACCTGGGCAGCCCATGGGAAATCTCACAGAAGAGCAATAAACAACATGATGCAGAAGAATGCTTTCCATACCCTCAACTGTAAATGAGTACCACCTTTCCTTCTATTTGTTGATGGGGAAGTTCCAGGATTATTGGGAAAGGGCTGGCCTCATGCTGGAGAGCTTGGGCAAGGCCAAGGCAGCTTGACAGGGAAATAAAATTAATGATGCAGACATTCCAGACAGATAATATCCAAAGAGTCAGGCAGGAGGTGCCAGCCCCCACAATGAAGCCCCTCACAGAACCCTGCAGAGGGGTCTACTGCCTATCTCCCAGGCCAGCATGGGACAGCTCTGGTTTTGATTTTCCTCTAGAGGACCCTGGAGATGGAGCAGACAGGCAGGGCTAGGAACAGCCAGTTACACCTCAAGGTGGATGGAAGGATAGCTCCCCCAGCCCACGAGGCATTTCTCCAAGGGGTTGTCACACTGTTTGCATCCAGGTAAATTGCTCCCAAGGGCGAATCTTTGTTTCATAACATATTTCCAACCATACTTCTCCTGCAAACATGTTCGTGTCTGGTCACACAAACACACACCCACATCCCAAAGGCAGGCCTTGCCCCACCCTATGATAGTCATCTCTTCCTCTTAGCTTTCCTGTATATTCCAGCTGGAGCAGAAGAAAGGGGAAGCTTGAGGAGGACCACTCAAGGGCAGGCCTTCTGGCATCTTTAGCTTCAACCAACTCCACTCTGCTTGGCTTACTTTCCATGTCATCAAAGGCAGTTGGGGTTGGGGGCTGGTGGCAGGAAGCTATGCATGCTGCCTTTCACTAAACCTGAACAATGGGATGCTCCCCTTAATTAGTTCCCACACCTTGGGTCTGTCCTGAGGCTGTGAGGAGTAGGGGTGTAGTTGGCAAGGAGGAACCCCAGTTTTACTCCTAGCTCTCTGGTGATTCCAGGGCCTTCAGGGGCCCATTTGGAAGAGGCAAGGAGGCTGCAGGTTCATGTCAGTCCTCTTGGTTCTTAGAAGTATTGCAAGCCCCAAAGAGTAAGGAGTGGAGGAACTCCCTTATTGCATGAGGGCTATGGAGGACCAGAGAGGGGTGGGGAAGGGGTAGAGCAGGCTCAAAGACTCAAGTCTCCCCCCTCTGCCTCCCTTCACCCTCCTGCCCTCACTCTTTCTCACTCTCCCACCCCCTCTTTCTCTCTCTCTCAAAAACACACACATGCAATCATGCTTATTTTATTTCTCCTGACTAACAAATTCTCTCTTCTTTATTATGGGGAACTCACGACAAATTTGGGAAGTTAGGAATGGTCTGCTTAGCCACCTAATCCAATGAGAATGTTCTGGGTGTCTGCTCCCCAGAGACATCTATTTATCTCTTTGTCCCAGGGCAAGGGACAACCACTCTTCTGAAGGACTCCTGCAACCTGGCACTTCTGCCCTGTGGTTGGGCCTCAAGCAGTGACACTCTTTGTCCGAGTCCCACTGCCCTATCCAGCAATCCACCCTGTCTGAGGTGAGCTTCCCAGGGCTGGGGACATGAGTGAATGAAGTTCAAAGCCCCTCCATGCGGCCTCCCATCCATCCTCCAGAGATGAATAAGAACCTTATCCTCAGCAAGTCTGTAGTAGGGACTCAGGAGAACACATCCTAGACCCAGCCTTGACCTAATCTTAGTGGACAGTCCTAGGGCCATGTTCCCTTCTCTGGAACTCAATTTTCTCTTGGGCTAATGAAAAGTTTTCTGGTCCTTTCAAGGAGATTTCCTCTGATTGAGTCTCTGCAATACCTGGCTTGGACAAGCTGCTGCAGAAGCACTTCCCCACAGGCACTTGCTGGCCTGAGCCCAACAGGAAGAGCCTGTAAACTTTGCTTTTAAGGAGACCCCTGCCTGAGTGGTAGACAGTGGCATAGAGAAGGAAGAGGGAATCAGAGCCCCACATGAGTCATGGATTCAAGAAGCTCAGCTGCCAGGGTTTGCTGCTATCACAGAACTTTTATTGAGCATTTTCTCTGTACAGAGCCCTGTGCACAACATGGAAGAAAACAGGAAGACACAACAAATACCCTGCCATATAGGATGGAACAGAAGAGATGAGATGGTCACCATGGAGTCCTGATGGATAGGCAAGAAGTACTTGCCACTGATGTTACTGTGAGGACCGTATGCCCGCCTCCTCAACCTCCAAAGGGCTGCATCTCAACCCATTCAGAACTTCCTGCACCTCCTAGAAGCTAAGGCCTTCCACAGCAGGGGATCTAACCACAGTTGGAAAATGGCCCTGCAGTTGTTGGTTGCTCCTGGGAGGCAGAAGGAGGAAGAGCAAGGGTGGTCCAAGGAAAGAAAAGAAGAGAAGAGGAGGAGAGAGCTCTTTTGGCAGCACTGGTGCATCCACAGCCACAGGTTGTCAATGCAGGCCGACAATACCATGGTGAGAAACACAGCTACCCTCTGGCGACTGATGGTTACCTGGTCCTCCAGGGCAGACAGATGCCCATCGATCTCACTCAGCTGCAGAGAGACCAAGAGCAGGCTGGTGAGTAAGGCTGTTATGTGGAAGCCCACAGTCCACTACTAGGAAAAAGTGTGAAGTTAGAACAGGAAGGGGCTTTGCTGCCTTTTGGTAGGCCAAAGTGCCTCTGGGTAAGAAGCAGCTGAGACTAGAGGCATGGAGTGTGCTTGACTGCCTGTGTGGGCAGGCCCAGCTGCCTTGCACCCTCCTCTAAGTGCATCAGGTTGTCTGGATGAAGCCAGGCTTTCCCAGCTGTGAAGTGGGGAAGGACATTTTAATCCTGGGGAGGGCTGGCATAGGGGAATCAGATGCAGAGGGGGCCACCAGGCCAATAGCTCTCCATGCTCACATCCATGCTCATGGTTGCTACACTCTGCCCACCCAAGAGGACCCCTCTATTAGATCTCAGAGCCACTCTCTCTGCATAGATGCCTCCATCCTCTTATATTTCCTTTTAGTCATCCTTTTCTCTTCCCCTATTTCTTTCCCACATTTCAGGAGAGAGCCTTAAGGCTGGACAGCAAGATGGGACTCCACAGACATGGGGATTGAGAGGTAGGGGTGGGGAGCTTAACCTCACTATAGATGCTTAAGGATAAAATGAGTGGACTGATTGTGCAACTTCAAGGAGGATAGATTCAGCACTGTTGTGGTCTATCTGCTCCCAAAACACCATGATTCTGCCTCTACCCTCCAAGTGAGTCCTCAGCACAGCAGACACTCACCTGTCTTCTCATGACTTCCATATCCAGTCCATTTGGTTCTTCTAGGCCAATCTCTGCAATTATATCTGCTTCTGAGTTGCTGGGAAGTCAGAAAAGACAGTGAGTCACAGTTGCTGGTTGTCCCAGGCCAGACCTGGCAGGAAGCACAGGAAGGCCATAAGGGCAAATGTGTAAGGTCTGGTGCCTATCTGGACAGTGACTCTGTCAGCCTCCAGCCATTCCCTACCTTGTTAAGCAGGTCCTGGGAGCCAGCCCAGCCCAGCTGTGGAAAACTGGGAGAACTAAAGTGGGCAAGGGGCTAGAAGGGGCAGGGGCTGCAGAGAGGAGGCAACAGGTCCCCAATAATCATGGTCAGCTGCTTACAAGTCCTTTCTGGCCAATCTGCTTGCCAGACCCTCTGACCCACCCTGATCACTGACCATAAAGCTCCTTTCCTCTTACAGTGTTTCTAGGACCCATCTTACCACTCATAATGGAATCTCATGCCTTGGAAGCCACCAGGATACTCCTGGGGATGAACATCCCCATGGACTGGTTCTCTTGACATTCTGGGTATTGGCAGCTGAGTACCCTAAGTAAAGAATGGTCAAAGTAACTTTCTCATCCCTAGCTGAGAAATTTGGCTGCCCCACACTTTGCCCAGGACTAGTGGTACACCTCTCTCCAAGAGTTACATGGTGTCTGATCCTCCAGAATCAGGCTGGAAGCTTCAGACCATTAGGGGATCCTGGGAACCTCACAAGTTGGCTGCCTGCCACCACCTCACCCACACCATGATCCTTGGTAGCTGCTGGTCATCTAGGCTGCAGCAAGGGAAAAAGCAACGATAGGGGTCCCTATCCTGTGCTGGCACTGGATATCACATACAGACATCAGCTGGCTCTCTGCAACCACTGATGAAGAATGGAAAAACCTCAGTTTTAGAGCCAAAGGAATTGACTCCTGGAGAGCTGACTGTACTTCCCAAGGATACATGGTAAGTGTCAGAACTTGGGATAGAAGCCTAACTACTAGGAAACCACAGCCTCCTTGTCCTTCTCTGGGTGGGCCCAGACATCCCCATGTCTTTCACGTCTCTCTGTCTACTAATGACTCTCTGCATTGGATGTCTCTGGCCCAGAGCTCTGGGACCAGAGGTATTTCATGAATTAAAGAGTCAGTGTGAACTAGAGGAGCAGAACATGACTGACTGACCTGGGTTTGAATCTCAGCTCTGAGATGAAAGTGCAAGATGTGCAAGTGAAGTGCAAGATGAAATATCTCATAAGATTCTTGTTTAACACACACTTATGACATGCCAGGGACTATGTCATCCTCTGGGCCCTTACCAATATCAAGTCATTAAATATTATCACCTCATTTTGAAAAATTGGAAAACTGAGACACAGAAAGACCAAATAACTTGTTTATGTCATGTTACTAGTAAGAAGCAAAGCAGTATTTAGAATCCAGGGCATTTTGTTTCAGAGGTTGTACTCTTAACTATTACACTGTGATAACCTTCATACTTGACACTGCTTCCCCTTAAGACTCCATTAAGAAAAGAGTGAAGACAGTAAAATGATATAAGCCCATAGAAGGAAGATAATGGTAGAGCCAACAGAGAATGAAGGAGCTCTGCAAGATTTTTGAGTTCAGGAAGTGCCAATAAGGAAGGCAAAGGTGAATGAAGTAAGCCTCAGTGTGGCTCAGAAGTAGATGGAGAGCAGCTGAGGAGGGCCCCACCTGGCAGTGACCTGGTTGTAATTTTGCATTATTTATTGTAGTAATGCAAAATTTACCTTTCTCAAAAAGTGCATGCAGATACTGGTGTGAATTTCTTTTTTCTTTTCTTTCCTTTTTTTTTTTTCTCTTTTGGGGAAGAGTACCACATAGTCACACTATTTTATTTTCTTCTTCCACTTCTTAAGAAACCTCAAAAAATAGCATTAAAAGGACAGTGGGTGTCAAGAAGACCCCAGGACTATAAAGAGGAAAATTGATGAACAATGTCTCCTAGAACAATTTCCACACCATCCCCTTGATTTTCCTAAAGATTGGCATTAGAAGGACAGAAAGTTTTTTGAGAGATTTGAAGACAAATAAGGGTGAGTGACTGGTGGCTGGAAATTGTTTTGTTGTGACAATATAGTTTGTTTTAACATCAATGTAATAAGAATTAATTTAACAACATCTACAATTCAATGATAACTTATTGTCATCACCTATCATAATATAGGTCTAATTTCAAAAACAATTGTCTTTATTTTTTTGGTTTTTAATTTTAGAAACCCTCTATTTAGAATTATATACATTATAAAGCATAAGAGCTTTATATTAGGAAAATTGATGCACTGCAGGTAGTCCCAGCAGGAATGGAAGGAGAAAGAGAGGGAGAGAAACATCAATGTGTGGATGCCTCTCACACGCCCCCTACTGGGGACCTGTCCAGCAACCTAGGCATGTGCCCTGATTGGGAATCGAACCAGCGACCCTTTGGTTCACAGGCCGGTGCACAATCCACTGAGACACACCAGCCAGGGCCCTGCTGTTAAGTAATTTTAAAAGTGTTATTTTTATTTTTTGTACTGTTTAAAGCATATTACATATTTCTCCCAAATCAGCAGAATAGTATCATTATATGTTTGTCCTTTCATGTTGTGGTTCTCCAGAGGCAATAACAGTTCCAATTTTTACTCCAAAATAATGGATAAATAAATAAAATTGATAAATTTCTTAATTCTAAATGTCTAAATTTATTTCTAAGGTTCATATAATAACTCTAATTTTTTAAAAGTGTAACTCTCTGTTCATAACAGGAGCCTGAATTAATCCAGAGGTTGAACCACTCCCACCACTTGCTCAGTTTTAGGGGACTCAGTGGCTTGCTGGACGGAGCCTGACCTGTTGGAACAGCTTAATTTGGGCTGCAGCATTTGGACACAGGATGCCCATTAGATACTTCTGGCTTATTCGCATTCCCAGGAAGTCTCTGACCTGGGAACCCTGGAATCATTTCAGCATTTATTTTAATCCATTCCCTAGAACAGTCAGGTCTTCTTGCTCTCCAACCTTGTTGCCTCTCCACAGTAACCTTTGCAAGAGTATAACAACCATTTTTCTAACTTGCTCTTACCCACAAATGCAGCTAACAAAATTAGCTACAGAAGTATTGGGCTTAAGTTATTTCCTACAACAAACAGGTCTTTCTCCACTCCAAATCAGCAGCCTTTTCCCAACATCTTTTCCACAATATGGCCACCATTTTTTTTCTCAAATACTCCCTCGCCTTGGTGAATGTAGCTTAAAGGATTGGCTACAAAATTGTCAGATTCCATTACTGGGCTTCCTAACACCCAGGAAGTGGTTCCAGCCCCGATATATATTTTTATTTAAATACACTTGTGTTTTAAAATATGTATATCTATATGTAGAAGCTTATTTATATATAACACATAAAATATAAATATTGAGATATAGCTATATTTAGATATATAGAGAGCATTATATACTTATTTATTTTTAATAAAAGGAAGCATCATTTCACACACACTAGAGTTTTGCAGAATAAAGTATATATGTACTCCTCAAGGAATATGTGCTTCAGTCATTCTGGACTCTCGAGGTTAAACTCCCAGTCTACCAAATGATGGCTCTGACCTCTTGCTGGACAACTCTGGCCTCATTTGCCTGCTTCCTTCTCCCCCCAAGTCAATATTTCACTATCATCAGTCTGGAGGCCCTATAGCCAGTACTCCCAACCCCAACCCAGCCACCACATGCTAAGGGCCTCATAAAATATCACCTTCTTGGATCAAGTGGCAGTCATATTCCAAACTGGTTGGCCTGCAGCAGAGCCAGCAGCTTTTGAACCCAACTTTTGTTGCTGCAGAGAGACACCCAGGGACAGGGATCCATGCTCTATTATTTCTGGGGAGAAGAACAAAGGCCCCAGGAATACCCATTAAAGGCTTTAACAAGGCTTCCTGGGCACAGGACACACAAGAAAGAGATTGGGTCCCCAAACTTCTTATGAATAACTCAATACCCATTCACTGCTGTTAATTGCTGCCAATCCCAGGCCTCAGTTTGTTCATATGTTCAAAAGATTAGCAAGTATTAAATGAGGGCCAAGCTCTGTGCTAAGTTACTGGAAACAGAGGAATGACCAATAGATAAAATTGCAGCAATCAAGAAACTGACTGGGTGTATAAAAGGGAAAAAAGAAAACAATCCATCACTGTAAATTCATATCAAGAGACACATTTCCAAAATGATAAACACGGGGCAACATGACAGAAGGAAGGGGCCACTTCTAGAAAAGTCAGAAACAACATTGAGGCAGAGACCTGAACAAGAAAAAGAGTCCCACCATGGAAAATCTAGGGAAATGGCATTCCTGGCAGAGAGAACAGCTTGCACAGGGCCGTGATGAAGAGCCAGTCTTGGGGTGTTATAAGGACAAACATAAATTCAGCATGGAGTGTGGGTCACCATGTTACAACATAAAACATATAGAGGAGGAGGCCTCGATCAAATCATGTAGACATGATAAGAGTTTAGATTTCACTCTAAAAAGCAGGAGAAGGCCAGGGTTAAAAGAGAATTAATCTGATTGATCTTATAAATTGAGCCCTCTGAATGTTTTGCAATACACACAGTGGTGACTTGGATGAAGGGGAGACCAAGGGACCACACATGTTGGTTTCACCCTCCTCCCTTATGGACTACAAAATGTTCACATCAATCCCTTTCACCTCAGCTCCCTGTCATTCAAGCCACAAATACATGTATTTGCACACAAAGGCACAAACAATCACACATAACCCATACATGCATTCAAATACATACACACATATATATGAGTGTCTGTCCACCCTCTCACACACTTTCTCCAACACATGTGCACAGATGCACACACTCAAGGAAAGCGGCGTTTCAGGGGATCCTCACCTGCTATCTCCAGGTGCTCTTGACTTTGCCCATGGCTTCCAGGAACAAGATCTTCATGCACGGACATTTCTATCTCCTCCTTGGTGCCAGGGAAGACTCCTGCCATCACAACCAATTGTTCACTTGTAAGCTGTGGCCAAAGATGTACAGGAAGCAAAGCAGAGAGGAAAGCACTAAGAAAATCAGCCCTTTGAGGGGTCAGAACTCAAGGTTAATATACCCTATCATGAGGGTGGAGCCAGACTCCCATTTGGACTTATGCCTTGGACCAGCACCTTCTGTTCTTGCTGTATCTTGTTGGCAAGGTTTGCGGCCTTCTCCTCTGCTACTCTGCAAACAACATAGGAGAAAAGATAAGGCTCAGAACCCTTGCCTTTGAGAACTCTGGCTACCAGATCACCTGATTTGGCCCCATGGGAGTGCATGTGGGCCCACCCTCCATCATTTCTAGAGAGAGACAGGGACTAACACAGGACCTCAGAGTCAGTCAGTGGCCAAAGCAGAGAGATCCCAGGCCTGCTGTGGCTCCTGCAAGCCCAGCTCTGGATAGAAGCATCCTCCAAATGCATCCTTTGCAAAGTACATCTTGCCTCCTCCATTCTGGAGTTCCCAGACAGAAGAGGTGGCCTTTACATGCCCTTAGTCATCCTGTGAAGAAACAATGAGAACCAAAGGAAGGAAGAGCAGGAAAGAAGGGATCTGCCTATCAACACTGGAACCTCTAGGGTCCCCAGTCCCTGCACCCTCTGATCTAAGTCTAAGTTCTTTCTGAGCTTGCCTACTGATTAGACCACTCTGGGGTTTATGTGGCCACTTGACAAGCCTACAGTTCCCAGTCATTCCATCAGACACTAGTATGGGTGTTGTTGTGAAGGTATTTTGTAGCTGTGGTCAATACTTACAATCAGTGAACTTTAAGTAAAGACTACTAACTCTCCATAATGTGGGTGGGCCTCAGTCAGTCAGTTGGCAGACCCTAAGAGCAAACACTGAGGTTACCCAGAGAAGAAATTCTGTCTCAAGACTGCAGTATCAACCCCTGCTTAAGATTGCAGACTGCTGGCCTGCCCCACAAACTTTGACTTTGCCTAGCTGCACAATGGCATGAGCCAATTCCTTAAAGTAAATTTATATACATACACATATGCATATATATCCATCCATCTTATTGGTTCCTTTTCTCTGAAGAACTCTGGCTGATATGACCACCAAAGGTTCTATGGACCAACACTTGGGAACCCTCAACTCTTAGGAACAGCCCCAGAGCCCCTAGGGGAAGAGGAGGCTTTTTGTAATAGGAAAGAAGCACAGCTGGGGGCAGGTGGGAGGAAAAGAAGTAGGGGGCAGAGAAGAATGAAAGGAGGAAGGAAAAGGCAAAAGAGAAGAAAGGGAGGGGGCAGGAGTTCTTTAGAGAGGGTGGTGTAATATTGATTGCCTGTCCCCCTCCCTGGCCCCACTTGTCCAGCTCTGGGACCAAGCTCTCTGGAGCACAGCTGACACAGGCCCTGACTGCATTGCTGAGGGCCCCTGAAGAAGCCCTTCCCAGCTGCAGAAGAGCAGCTGCCATGAAATCTGAGCTTTCTGGAGGGCACTTTAGGGCCAAAGAAGTGTGCTCTGTGGGACTCAGGAGCTTGAGAAGCCAGAGCCAGTGGTTTCTGCCAGACCACAGTTACCACACTGATGAAATAAAAATACAGGATACCAAGTAAATTTTTAAAATAAACAAAAATAATTTCAAATAATTTTTTAGTGTAAGTATGCTCCATGCAACATTTGGGACATACTTGCACTAAAAAGTATTCATGGTTTACCTGACATTCATATTAAACTGGGTATCTTATATTCCATCTAGCAATCCTATGCCCTCTATTTAACCTTTCCTTTCTTGGGGCCTCAGTCTCCCCATTGGACGATAGACCTAACAATACTTGCCATATAGGGTAGCTGGATTAGAAGAGCACTCAATCAGCAGAGTCAAAATAGTGTGGACAGGCATAGGCAGGGCTTTGCATTATTAACCTCAGATCAGATTTTCCTCTGACTGTCAACTGGCTTTGACCATTTGGGAATTTCTGGGCACTGGTGCACTAGACCAGGTGCATACAGAGGCACTACCCCCTGGTGGCAAAGGAACTCACTACCTAAAGCCAAGCAAAATGGATGGAGAGACTTCCCCACCAATCTCCTAATACCATGCAGAAATCCTGGCATTTCACCTTGGGAACCAAAGATGGTTGGGTGATGGGCAACAAAATTTGCATGCTGTTTCTTTCTCAGTCCTTCTTTATGGGGAAGATTTGGGTTGGAGAAGATCATGGACATAAGAGGTGAACTGCAGATTAGCTGCCCAGACAGTGCAGAGGATATGTGGCTTCTTTAAGGGTAGGCAGAGGAAGGGGTTTGGACTTGTCTCTTAATATGTCTCTCTAGCATGCTAAACTTTTCCCTCCATCATAATTTTCTCCTGAAATTTCCCCCAAACTCTCATTCCAAACACTCTAAAAATCCCTCGCTGCCTGATATGTTGGCCTCAGGGAAATGAAGGACTAAAGCATCCTGGGTACAGAGAGATTTGCCAAGCTTTATGGAGGCCAAGAAGATGGCCCATGGCCAAGTGTAAGTGATGGGCTGCAGAGACCTAGACCCCAGTAGAAGGCTCCCAGAGGAGAAGGCCATGGGACCCAAACTCTTCACTCAGGAGATTAGACAGATACTTCTGGGAAGGGGAGGGAGAAGCCTAGAGAACATCTGGCTCAGATATATGTGTATATGTTTGCAGTATTTTACACAAATGAGATCACACATTTGAGATATGTTCTGTTCTACAACTTACTTTTTAAAGTAAACTGTGTGCCCTGGGGGATCTCCCATGCCAGAACAAATGTAGCTCAGTCTTTTAAACATAGCACAGTATTTTGTCATGTTTATTGACCTGCTCATGGACATTTTGGGTGTCTAGGGCTTTTAACTTTTGTTTTGAACAATGTTGCATTGAGCATTACTTGGCCATGCTTTAACACACATGGGTAAATGTTTTTGTAGAGCAAGTGCCTAGAAGAGGTATTGTGGGGTCCTAGGATATGTGTTTTGAAAATTTTGACTGATATTACCAATGTCTCCTCTGAAGAGGCTTTACCAAGTGGGACCTCACCCAATGTCTCCTCTGAAGAGGCTTTACCAAGTGGGACCTCACCAAGGGGAAGAAAGTGCTAGTTTCTTCACAGCCTTATCAAGATACTGTATTATGAAACCTTCTAAAAGGCATCACTATAATGGGTGAAAAGTAATATCTATTGCATTGTTGCCTTAACTTATATTGCTTTAATTATTAATAAACCTGAACAAATTTTCATATGTTTATTGATCTTTGTTCCTTTCCTGTGAACTCTGTACTAAAGAGCTTGGATCTTTCTTAAAATAAGAGCTGTTTTATTAACAGGAAAGGATGGGGGACAAAGGCTCTCCCCCTCTTCAAGTTAAGCATCTCCAAAGAAAACATGTCATCATTTTCCCTGGAGGTGATAGTGAACACAGAGCCTCCACTGGGGACCAAACAAACACAGTTAATTGCATCCAATTTTGTGTTGAAATGTAGAAAGTATCCAGCCCCCCACAGAGCAGGTGTGAAGCACAGGCAGCTGTTACCTTCCTATCTGCCTGTCTGCCCTTGTCTTTAGTCTGTCTCTTTGTCTGCCACACAACGTGCCTCCACCAATGCCTTCCCACCACTGGCCTCTTCCAGCTACTTAATCAGCCATGCACTTGACTCAGATTCTTGACCAGCTTGAGGTCTGGTGGCCTGTGTACTACCTATTCCCACCTCCCTTAAAGGCAGCAGTGGGAGGTGGCAGGGACCCAGGCCCAGGGTTAGTACATGTGGGAGTGAGTTCTAGCTCTTAGACCATGTCATCTTAGGCAACTTGCTTCTCCTGCTTTGAGCCTCAGATCCCCATCTTCACATGGGAGATGGGGCTAAAATCGCATTTCAAATTCTGTTTCTTGGTTTCAGGAAGATATGTTGGAGCTACCTGGACTTCAGGGAAGACTCTAGCTTCTTTTCTCCCAGACCAGTCCTGCCTTCTTCACTTTCTTATATTGGCATTCCTTAGAAGAGGGCATTCAAAGCCCATGGGTATGGAAATAAGTAGATTAAAAAATCGGGATACATATATGCAATGAAATAATACTTGGCCATAAAAAAAGAATAAAATCTTGCCATTTGTGATAGCATGGATGGACCTAGAAGATATTATGCTAAGTGAAATAAGTCACTTAGAGAAAGACAAATACCATATGATTTCACTTATATGTGCAACCCAAAGAACAAAATAAATGAGCAAACAAAATAGAAATAGACTCATAGCAACAGAGAACAGACTAATGGTTGCCAGAGGGGAGAGGGGTTGGGACTGGGTGAAGAAGGTGAAGGGATTAAGAAGTACAGATTGGCAGTACAGAATAGTCACAGGATGTGAAGTACAGCATAGGGAATATAGTAATATATAATAATAACATTATTATTATTGTACGGTGCCAGGTGGGTGCTGGAAATATGGGGGAAATACTTTGTAAAATATAAGATTGTCTAACTGCTATGCTGTACTCCTGAAATGAATACAAAATAATATTAAATGTAAATAGATAAATTTAAAAAGAAATAGGAAGCAATTATCACATGTAATACTATTGGACTATAGCTCTATAAAATACTTTAATTTCATTTTATCACACTTGAGCTGCAGGTTATTAATAAACTGATTTTCAGGAAAGGAAGGGAGGAAAGAAGGAAGGAAGGAAGGAAGGAAGGAAGGAAGGAAGGAAGGAAGGAAGGAAGGAAGGAAGGGAGAGAAAGAGAAAAAGAGAAAAATTAAAAAGTCAATGGGCATGATTGTCTGCTGCCTTCTCTGCTCAGAGCCCTATCTCAGGCAGCTACAATCCCAAGCCCAAGCAAACCCGATTTTGGCTGCAAACCCAGATCTTCCAGACATCTGGGAACTTCCTCTCCACTTGATAATAAAATTTATGAACCTGTAAACAACTTTCCTTCCTGCTCCTGGAAGCATCTGGTACTGAGGTCATCTTTGGAGCCTCAGGCCCTCCCCCAGCCAGAGGGAAAAGGGTAGGGGGACTAGCAGAGCCTTGCAGCTGTCTTCCCTTTCCTTGAAGACAGATCAGGACAGATCAAAGGAAGGACAGATCAAACTGCAGGGAGTATAGCTGGCCCAGGAAAGGAGGGTCACTTTGTGAGTAGAGAGAAGGAAATAAGTGGCAGAATCACCTGGGGTAGCCCTTGGAACCCAGCCCCCATGGGAATAAGGCAACCATCAAGAGATTATAGGAAGCACTTTGATTTCCAAGCACCTACTCCTCTCATTCATTATGGCTGCCTTGAATCAAGAATGACTGAGTGCCAGGCACTGGAGGTAAGGATAAGGTCCCAGTCCTCATGGAGTTCATACTGTAGAGGGCATATAGAAACATGTGGACAGTCATAAAGTCCATGAGTCTGTGGGGACAGTAGTAGGGGTTGTTTTTGTGGTAGTCTTGCCCTTTATCCTGCCACACTGTGTCTCCTAGGGAGTGTGATGGTTCCCTAGAGTACTGTCAACCTAAGAGGGAGGGCCTGACCATTTTCCTTTGCACCTTCTGCCTTTGACTACACAACTCCAAAATAACCCACTTCTTCTCAAGGGGGCTCAGATTGGTAGAAGGCCTTCTCCAAGTTTGGTTGAAATATTGTTCATGCCCCCTGAACTCTAATCCAGTCTGTGGTAGCAGCTCCAGCAGAGGTGGCTTAAAGACACAGATACAGAGCCACAGCCCAGGCTGATAAACCTGCAGGGCTGCTGAGATGCTATGTTCCTCTGGATTCCTTCAGATCAGCCCCTAAACTTTCCCGCTGCTTGGATGGGCTGTCTGAATAAATCAGGTGGAGCTGCAGTGAGTTTAGGATAATTGTTCCTGGCTTATAATCCAATGAGTAATTCAGAATGGCCCTGCACATGTAGCTAAGAGCAGCAACAAATAGCAAAAAGGGGGTAGCTTGCCTCCTGCCTCATAGTATAGCCAGCTGATGTCCCTACTGCTCCTTCTTCTTTGCTAGTCCAAGAATCCCCCAAAAGACTGGAAGCAAATTTGGAAACCCAGAGGGGTTTAATCACTTGTCTATTTGGTCAACTTTGATTCGTGTACAAGGAATCTACCACTCAGCTCAAACCCCCCAGGCCAAGGTCACCAATGACCTCTGGGCAGCTCAATCCAATTAATCCACTGCACTCTCCATGGAAGCTTTTTGGAAGCTTTTTCTTGGAAGCTTTTTACATCATTATCCCCTCTCTCACTCTAGAAACACTCCTCCCTTGGTTTCCAGAACTCCCCACTCCCATAGTTTTACTCCTGCCTATCTGGTCTCTCTCCTGGCCTGTTGGGTCTACACCCAAGACTTCAGTTATTATCTTTATGGTAACTTAAGAGACTCTGATATCTACTGCTTCAACCTAGTCCTCCCGACTTGGTTCCCCTCTGACACACTCCACACCACACACTCAGCATGCTCGCCCCAAATTGTTCCTCCTCCATTTAGACCCTTCCTGGTGAATGGTCCCACCTTCTACCTGATTATCTGATCCCCCAAATCTGAGAGTCATCTAGGACTCCTCCACACTCTCTTGGAATGCGATTAATCACTATGGATGATTGTGTCCCATCTGCAATAATTAATTTTATGTATCAATTTGACTGGGCCAAAAGGTGCCTAAATATTTACTCAAACATCATTTCTGGATGTGTCTGTGAGGATACTTCTAGATGAGATTAACATTTGAATGAGTTAGACTGAGTAAAACAGATGGCTTTCCTGAATGTGGGTAGGCATTATACCCTCCATTAAGGTCCTGAATAGAATAAAAAGGCAGCTAAAGAAGAAGTTTGCATTCTCTCTTCTCTCTCTCTCTCTCTCTCTCTCTCTCTCTCTTACTCTCTTTCCCTCTCCTCCAAACCCAGACTTTATTTATAAAACATTGTGTATTTATTCTTACATGTTTAAACTTCAGTCACCTTCAGAGTATTCTCCGTTTGATGAAATACACCTATCAAGACATTTTTCCACTGCCCAAAACAGTTTTTGAACTTACTTATTTTTACGCCTTTTAGTGTTTCTGCCGGTTTTTTGTTTCACCTCTTTCACATTGGCAAAACATTTCCCTTTTGAGGAACTTTTTCATCCAGGTAAACAAAAAAAGTTGCTTGGGGTGAGATTGTGTGAATAGGGAAGGAGGGGGCATGGGGCTCATTCTTTTTTTGGTCGAAAACTGCTGAACACTCAGTGCACTATGTGCAAGTGCGCTTGTAAATCATTCATCATGAAATGAGCAAGCACATGGAAAGAGTCTTCAAAAAAATTCACTGAAGCCCAGTGCAGCCTCTCACGATGATGCCAGCTGGTACACTGATACTGATGAGTTCCTAGAAAACTCACCTAGCAGGGGAAGCCTGTACTACCAAGGGCCTGCCCTCCAGAAGATAATTCTGAGTTTTTTGGGGTCCCCCCTCATATATATCTTCCTGACTATGTAAGCTGGAACATTAGCCTTCTCTCTCTGAACTTGAACTTACACCATTGGTTCTGTAATTCTCAGGCCTTTGGACTCTGACTGGAACTCCACCATTGGCTTTGTGAGTCTCCAGCTTGCAGAGGGCAGGTTGTGGGACT
Organism: Carollia perspicillata; assembly: GCA_004027735.1. Classification (NCBI taxonomy): domain Eukaryota; kingdom Metazoa; phylum Chordata; class Mammalia; order Chiroptera; family Phyllostomidae; genus Carollia; species Carollia perspicillata. Next base: position 8,100 of record PVKM010018727.1, on the reverse strand, counting down.
TTTCACCCTCTATAATTTCAATTGCATGAACCGGTTCCTTAAAATAAATGAATATCTTTATAGATAGGTAGATAGACAGATATACAGTTGAGTCATGAACAACACAGGGTTTGGAGTGCTCACCTCTGCATAGCTGAAAATGCACATATGGCCCTGGCTGGTGTAGCTCAGTGGATTGAGTGCGGGCCTGGGAACCAAAGGGTCCTGGTTCAATTCCCAGTGAGGGCACATGCCTAGGTTGCAGGCCAGTTCCCAGCATGGGACACAAGAGAGGCAACCATACATTGATATTTCTCTCTCTCCCTCCCTCTCTCCTTCCTTTCCCCTCTGAAGATAAATAAATAATAAATAAAATCTTTAAAAAAAAAGAAAATGCACATATAATGTTTTACTCACAAAACATTTAGCTACAGTTCCTCGGTATCTACTGGGGTTTGATTTCAGGACTGCCCCCTGCAATGTGCAAATATCAAAATCCCTGGATGCTCAAGCCCCTTATATAAAATGGCATAGAACAATGCATACAGTCAGCCCTCTATATCCTCAGATATCTATAAACAAATAAAAAATACTGTTTTTGATCTGAGGTTGGTTGAATCTATGGATACAAAACCTGGGGATATGGATGGAGGGCTGACTGCATATTTGTTGGAAACATTCTGTGTATATGTAGGCCTGCACAGTTCAAATCTGTGTTGTTCAAGGGTCAACTTCAAGTTGATATATCCATATAACTCTATCATATATATACTTCTATATTGATTCTGTATCTCCGAAGAACCCTCCTAAATAGATAATTAAGTATGTGAGCAAAAATCTTCTTAACAGTCTACTTCACTCTGTGTATTCTATCACCAACATAGCCAATCTCATCACTATGTCTTGCCTGAATGACTACAACAGCCTTCTACCTTATCTCTCAGATCCCATCATGACTCCCTGTAGTCATTCTTCACATAGTAGTTAGAGAGACTGTTTTAAACATAACAGGCCTGGTCAGGCCATCATGCTCTTTAAGGCACTCTTCAGTGGCTTCCATCATCACTAAAATAAAGACTACAGCTCTGAGTATGGCTTAGGGAGCTCTGCATGAGCTTTCCTCTTCCTTTCTGATTTCATCTTGCATGAGTCTTTCTACTTATGCTACCCTGGCTTCTTCTGTTTCCTTAAAAACATGATGGACTTACTGGACTCCAGACCTCTTCGCAAGCTTCTCCTTTGCCTGGTTTATCTTCTATGCTCTTTGCCTAACTTATTTCTACTCATCCTTGAGTCTTTAAATTGGGCATAGCTTCCTTAGGGAGGCTTGCTTTGGCAATATCCATTCCAAGCATAGCTCATGGATTCTCCCCAATGTCCTTCTGTCCCTTCACTCCATGAAGTCTCTGGGCAACTGCTATAAGAATGTGGCAGTGGGGAAAGGATGAGAACAGGGATCCCAACTTTCCAAGCCACAGCCCTGAAGTGCAGTCTCTGGCCTTCATCTAATTCCCTGTCTTCTCCAGCAGGGACTGAGAGAGACTAGGGTAGGACTATCTCTCTTCACTATGACTTCTTTAAGTAACTCTCTGCCCCTAACTTTCCCTCACCCTTTACAAGCAATCTAACTGCCTTTGCTCTAGAATCTATGGTCTTATTATATACCCAGCAGGTAAGAAATGGAGGCCGAGTTCCTTGAATAGTGCCCCAAGGGAGACTTGAAGCCTGAGACCTTCCTCATGAGTTACCTTCCTTGTGTAGGCTAGGCTGGGACCCTAAGTCACTTCCTAGAATGCTTGTTTCTGGCAAATAGCCTATAAGTTCCAAGCCCATGTGTGTGCTGGAGTCTGCTTAAAGACCCTTCACTTCACTTCTCAACATCTCCATAATATTGGCGTTACTCAACAAGCCAGACTGTAATAAGAATGGAACTAAATGCCTCTGGCTGTCACTCCTGGCATTTAGCATCTACATTAAACCCTTGAAGGAGGCCCTGAACTTTATTGCTATTGTTTCATCACTGCCAGGGCTTCTCTATTAAAGAGTAGATTACTTTCATTACTGGGGATTGGCACAACTTGTGCCAGAGATGGTCCATGGAACACCAGCAGCTGAGAGTGTTTGGAGCTAACACTACACTTCTGCCAAAAAAGAGGTTAGGACATCATTGCCCTCTGAACAGTCTCTGACTCTCCCCATCTTTAAAATTCAGGAAGCTGAGCCAGGGTAAAGTCTGAGTATCATGCACCACCTACAAAGGGCACAAGAAAAAAATCTTCCCTCCAGTTCCTGCCCGAATTCTAAAATGAAGTAGGCATCCTTCTAGCAAGGGACACCTCTGTTAGTAGCGAGGGATCAGGTGACAGGGAAGTTGTTGATGTGATATGTGCCAGATTTTACTAAATTCATCCTGGGGGGTGGGTAAGGAGGTCATCTTACACACATGGGGACAAATATTAGGATCCAGGGCATTCTGCTTCCTGCTTTCAAACTGGTTGGGGATGTTTCCTTATCTATAGTCTGACTTCCAGAAAAAACAGTTGAGCCCATCATCCATGCCCCATGGAAGTCTGGGAATCCAAAATAGATGAATACAGGACACAAGTGAATGGCATTTGCTCTTTATTGTTATTCATTATCCTATTGTGCAGGAAGAGACAAAATTTAACAGCTAAACTCAATAATTACAATGTGTGGGAGATCAGACTCATTTGTTGCCCCCAGGCTCCAGTGAAATCCTGACCTACTACTGAATGCACAGATTCCCCAGCTGATATGGGTCAACACATGAATACGAACACAGTTTAAAGTGACAACAAAATCAATCCATTCCACAGTAATCATGTCTAATAACCTCAGTTATCCACTATCACAAATTCACAATCAGAGTGAAATAGGAGGTGTGTTTGGGCCTAGCAAAGTGGCACCCATAAGGGGAGATGGATTCGAAGGCAAAAGCAGCTGTGGGATTTGCCCCAATCTTGAATATTTTGTTAATTTTGGGGCCGGGGGCAGGAGAGGGGCAGGCACTGTTCAATGGACAAATATTTCAGTACAGTGGAGCAACTGTTGACACACTGAACCCAAGAGAATATGCTGTTTGGATATCCTTTGTCAGAGAAATTCTTGGAAAAGAGAGTCTTGCTGCCCCACAGCCTGTGAAAGGAAAAGCTTCCTACATTTGAATATTTGGGGGAAAATAATAGGACTGGCCAGTCGGATAGCAAAACATGTGCTTTACAGAATATTTAGCAAGATACACAGTTTATGATTTCAAATTGCAGTCCAGTTCACAAACTATATTATCCCTAGGGTATATAAAGGAATAGAATGAAAACCTATAATACCCAACATCCCCACGATGGAGAGAGAAGAGATCGTCCCGTACAGAAAAAGCCTTACATATAAGAATTGCTGAACACCAAAGCTGAAGGCACGATGCAGGGATCCTTAATATCTTGAGCCTTTTATATGAAAAATGTGTTCATTTTGTACTAGATCCCTCTTTTTCATATGACCCTGAAAATTGACTAAAGGAAAGAGTATTTCAAATACTTCTATGGAGGAAGAATCACAGATACCATGAATTACCTTAAGTTGTGATTTTCTTTAAGTTCTGAATTAGTGGGCTTCAAGTTAATGGGCTTTTACCATAGTTGCAGGCAGTCCGATTACAGTACTTTTAAATTAGCTAATTACACTAATTAGTATGAGGAGAGTTCAGTGAGGAGGATGTGCTTGTTTCTGAATCAGTGCAATCCTGAAATGGAGCTTCATTACTAATCTAGCTGAAAATCACCCTACACTAGCAGTTCTGCTGCCCAGCTCTACATCTTGTCCTTGAATGTGAGGGCACACACATGACACATAGTGCAAGTATATATTCCTAAAAAAACAGAGCACAGGTGAGTAAAAGTCTCTCTCAATTATCTCTCTGGGATAAAAGAACAATCTAGAGGCAGTGTTGTTTATTTCTTCTTCTCTTGGGATGCTATTTGGTTGTCAAAAGATCGAACTCCAGCCAGCCAGAGAGAAACCATCTGGCTCCAAATCCTTAACAGACACTTTCTTGTCCTGAATTCCTCATAGTCAGGCTACAAAAAACACAATGTCAAACAAATCAGGCAGATTCCTGTTTTTCAAAGCACCCTAAAGAATTCACACTAATGGCAGTGGGATTGGCAAGCAGAAGTGGAGACCCCTGGCCTCCAGTTGCTCTATGTTGCATTTCCATCAGCCAGGGCATAGTACTGATGCCGTGCACCCACACTGGACACCTGTGTGCTCCACTCTTTGTCTTGTGCTTTCGTTTTGAAAACCCTGGATGATAGGGAGCAGCAGGGGAGGGGCAATATTGGGATTCTTGTTTTAAAACTTCTTAGAAAGTTTTTGGTTGAGAATGAGTGACAGTCATATTTCAAGGAATTTTTAAGCCTTTTCTTTTTTAATGAAAAATATCTACATCACTAGCCCCACCATTACCAAAGTCAATAGTCACATATCTTTCCACCAAAAACAAAAAATCAAAAAGTCTCAGGATCACTCAGAATTCCTTCAGCTGCTGATACCTCCAGATCAGAATCAAGGCCAAGGGCACTGAATACAAAGGATGTGTGAGTTAGGGTCCCAGCAGGTGGAGGCCCCCAAGATGGAGCTGCTTTGTCTTCTTCAAAACCTTTTGTCAGGGAGGGGGGCAAAAGATAGCAACTTTAGGGGACTCTGACAGCAAATCTCACCTTTCCTCACTCAGGGCTCTGTCATCAGGCTGCTCAGTCCCAGGAGGGGACAGTCTTCCCATCAGATGTGAATCTTCCTTCCTGGTACAAGTATAGCCACTCACTGGCTATTGTTTCAGATAAATATGTGAGAAAAGGCAATGTGCACAAGTATATACATACAAACACACACAAGTCCAAAAACAACAAAAATGTGGCTACTGTAGCATTAGCATTGTATCAAGTCAACATCCATACAAAGACAGAGTTTGAAAGATATTTACAGAGCATTCACATAAGCCAAATGTGCACCACAAGGAATAATGACCATTGTGGACTATGCAATCTTTTTCTATAATATACTGAAAAAAAATCCCAGAGACCACGGTGGCAACCCTACCCGAAAGAGTGCTGCAAAGCACCTGAACCAGAGAGCACAAGGCCTTATGGAACTGTCTCTCAGTGGGCTCTCCCTACAGGCTTGTGCTCAGTGCCTGAAGGACATGTGCCACCCTCCACTGAGCCAGGTTCCTGCCTCCAGATCTATTCTGTCTCCACCCAGCTGTAAACTACCTGGAAGCTCTGCAAGAAAGGGCTCAACAAATGCCAAAGGCAGCAGGTATTCCTTTGCTCCAGTCGATGGGGCCCATGCCTGGCTTCCTGCTCAGTGGAAAGGAGACACCTAGGGGGAAGTGTCTTTTCCCAGGTCACACACAGACACCTGCCTGAGGAAATGCTGGAAGAGCAGGGGGCTAGTTAAGAAGTTTCAGGCTACCCCACATCCTCCAACATGGCCAAATAAGATTGACTTCAGCCTCCATTATAGAAAAAGCAGGGGCTTTCTAGGCCAAAAAATACCTTCATGAGGAAGGGTAGGAGTATAGTGCTAGAGACCAAGAGGGAGGAAAAGAGGAAGGAAGAAAAATCGGAATGCCACCTGGTCAGCACCTCTGGCATCAAGGAAGCTCTCAGGGAAGTGGGAAGGGGACAGAAAGTGTCAACCGGCAGGATACTGACTCCCCAGACTGAGACTAAACATATATGAAAGCCTCCACTAACACTGGTCCCCTATAACCTACACATTTCTAGAAGAATCTTCCTAAGGGCAAACCTTCTGCACAAACGTTAGCTTAGTCAGCCTCCAAATAGGCCTGTGAGGTAGGGGGAAGGGTGGAAAACCCCAGCCATAGGTTCAAGTTGTCCAAGCTGGTGGCCTCATTGGAATAAGAACACAAGCCTCCTGACTTGAAGCAAGTCTTAGGGCAAGAGTCCAGGATTAAAGGGACCTCCAGATGTCACCTGTGGCTACAAGGCAGGGCTGCATTCAAACAAGGTCTGATGATTGCCTCGGAGAGATGTTTAAACAGAGAGAAGTTTGTCTTCTCAGTAGGTTTTAAACTGCTGTCATTGTCAAGAGACCCTGGCTGTGCACTCTTTTGGGCTCCACAAAAATTTGCTACATTTTAAAAAGCACCACAGAGGAAATATGGTTTGGCACCAAGGCCAGGAGAGGATAGAGATGGAAAGGTAGGGGAGATGGTGTCAACAGTCTTTTGTGTGGTCACCGACAGTTAAAGACAGGTCACCTTTGCCCCACTGCTGTCCAAAAACTCACTGAAATGGAAATGAACAGCTCCTGGGACACAGGAAGGGGTTACTAAAAATGGACCAGCACCTGGCAATGACAGGGCTAATCCTCAATGGGCCTTCTACCCCAGACTGTGGGCTTCCCTATCTCCCTTGCAAAGAAATTTCTGAAAAGGGACACTTTAGGATCTTCTCCCCAGATGGGCACCATTGTTAAGGAGAAATGAGCTATCTAAAGTTCAAGTTCAATTCAACACATGTACTCATGAAAAGGGAAGTATCCCAAAAGTTCAAAACCAGAGAGCACAGTGCTGAGGAGGCCAAGTTCATGAGTTTAATCATGCTATGGGCCAATCAATCTCATGAGGAGAAAACTTCAGCTCTCTGCCCCAGCCTGTACACCAACCATTCAGAGGCCATGGACTCTGCAGGCACAGTCAGGCATATAGGTTTTCCCAGGGTTATGATTGGGCTCATGCCAGTGGGCAGCCGTTTTAGCACAACCAGTACACATGTCTGGAGGGTCAAGGCCTGGGAGAGGCTAAATGCACCAGAGCCAGAGCTACCACTCCAGGATGGCAAAATTCCACCTGGAGGAGGCAGTTCTGCTAAGCACATCCCTGCCCCTCATCCTTCACATACCCTGTTCTCTTCCAGGTTGCTCTAGATATTCCTTTTAACCTGGTCAGGTGGGTGGGGGTGGGCATTGGCGGAAAGAAGTATCACAGATCTGTGAGGTTGATTTCCCTTGGTCCTCTATAAATAGCCTAGGTTATAGTATTGTATTTTATTATGTTCATTATTTATTTGTTTGTTATAATTCTTTTTGGTTTTTGTTCAGTACTATTTCTGTCCTCAAATTGAAGCCAGGACGGTAATCACAGGACTGTTGAGGGGAAAGGGTACAAAAATGCTGTCCTCTCTCCCTCATCTCTGTGGCCTAGGCTTCCAGACACAGACAGGTCTCCAGTCAGCTGCTTGGCCCTGGGGTCCAAAACTATGCACATTCTGGCCATAGTCAACTCCATGGGGTGATTCCTTTGGCATAAGAGAAACCAGTCACTGACAGGAGGACAGAATGGTGGGGCATGGGGGCTTCTGGAAGAGCTGGGCTCTCTAGCCTATAGCTCCTTCCAGGGGTATGCATGTTCCCTACCCCCCTACACCTGTCTCTGACAACTGACTTCCTACAAATCCACAGTTAGGAAATTATTTGGCAACAAGGAGGCTAAGGCTGTTTTGTGGTGGCACAGTCTTTAAAAAGTTAAAAAGAAAATAAGAGAACCCTGAAAGAAGCTTTCATACCAGATAGGACACAAGTCCCACTACTTGTCTGAGTCAGGGTTGGCAGCCACTATCTCCTCATACTTTGGGGGTGGGTCGCTATAAGAGACACTTGCCTCCTCACTGCTGCTTTCCTGGGGTGCAGTTACCTCCTCATAGGATGGGGGAGGAGTGGCACTGGATAGTCTGGAGAGAGAGAGCTCAGGAAGGTAGAGGGTGCTCTCAAGGCAGACTGTGGTTCTACCCCCCCGACTATGCCCCAGCACCATCTGCGGGTTGCTCCCTGCCTCCCGGTGCCCAGAGGACTCCCCTTGGTTATGCACAGTGCCCCTGTACACCATGACCCGGGGCAGGCTGTGACCAGTGCGACTGGCTAGGTACCGGTTCTGAGCATATGAGGGGTGATGACGGGTGGCTTTCTGCAGCTGGCACCTCCAGATGATGAACAAGGCAATGACAACCAGCAACGCCACCCCCAGAAGAGGCACCACCACATACATAGCATCTGAGCTCTGTGCAGGGTCTCGGACTGAGT
>PVKM010018726.1:0-24821 GCA_004027735.1 Carollia perspicillata | reverse complement strand
AGGGTCTTTCAAACTCTCTCACTTATTAACTGACCCAAAAAGTTTTCCCCGCTCCTCCTGACACAATCGGATTCTGTTTACTTTTTCATCTCATGACCCACCTCCAGATCACTGAGGAAACCCTGGAGGTCAAGTCCTCTCTTCGCTGCATCCCAATAGTGATAGGACCGAATATCTTTAAATCCAGCAGCGGTAAACACAGCATTATGATTCTCTGCAAGCAAAGGGGTAAAACATGAAACGCTTTTACAAACACAAGGAGGTATAACTGGAAAGGATGTGAGTCAACATCCAGGGCCCTGGAATATCCACTGTGCAACAGTGAGGTGAGGGGTTAAGATTTGAAAGAATGATTGTAACCAAAAACAAGTTTAACCAGTCTGACTCATATAAACTCATATCCCAATGCAGATACAGGAACTGCCTGGACCTACATTTTATGCCTCCTCTGGGAAGTTTCAACATACATGAAAACACAAGTCTACCACGAGTCAAGGGGGGAAGTGCTCCTACTGTGAATCTGAGCACCCACTTACTCATGTCCTGGCAGAATCCACTGCTCAAGCCATTCCCAAATGTCAGCTGATCCCGGGCTGGGTTACATTTCTAGATTAGCGGTGAGAGGCATGAGGATACTTGCCTCTGGCCTCTCTGTTTCTCCTCCCGATACACCTGAAGTATGATACACCTGAAGAACTCACCCCAGGTTGGTGAAGATACGTAGACAGGTGTGTCCTTGTTGTTTGTTCCATTGTACCATCGTGCTAAGAAATCAGCTCCAATTCGAAGTGCACCTGTTCCCCCCAAACACTGCACACCTCCCACCTGAAATAAAAGCAGCGGGGTCACTGGTTGCTAATAGTGAGGTCAGAAAATACTGTAAAAAGTATGGTGATGATGAGCACTTACTGTGTGTCTTCTCTGTGCTAAGCTCTTTAAATGTTCTATCTCATCCAACCTCACAGCTACATGGAGAAGATACTGTTATTTGCCCATGTTTACAAATGGGGAAACTGAGGCTGCGGAGTACAGCACCTTGCTCAAAGTTACCAGCTAACCGAGCAGCAGGGCTCTTCAACCCAGGAAGTCTGATGTCTGACTCTTAGGGGAGCTTCCCTTCTGAATACAGGGGTAGAGGACATGCCTGGCACATTAGAGTGTGCCCTCGAAGGCACTTAACCCAAGATCGAAACTGCCTTCCTGCAGAAGCCTGAAAAATAACGTGTGCAGCTTGCTATCGACATCAGTTAGAATACTCCTCTCTCCTTCTAGAATGCAGGTGTATTAATCCTTAGAAATATGCTCTAACAAAACAAAGGTGACATATGGAAACTATTTTCTTCTCCGTGAGCTTCATCTCATCTCAATATGACCTCACATGGACAGTAATAAAAATCCTAAATGTTACCATTTACAAAATACCTTCACATACATTCCTATTTGGTCCTCATACAGTCCCATAAAGGAAGTTCTACAGCCGCAATTTACATGAGGAAACTGATTCGGAGAAGTGTCACACAGCCGGTGAGCAGCAGGGCTGGACATCCGCCCAGGTCCTCTCCCTGTGTCACTATGCCATGCTCACGCTGTTCTGCCTCTGTGGCCTTGACTTTGCCCTTTCACGATTATAACAAGGTTTCGGCACAACTCTGTCAACAGAGAAATAGCATTAATCACATGCTGCTTACTATGTTTACAGGGTTAAGGAGAAAGGAAAAAAATCACATGAGAAAGCCTGTCTAAATAAAGGGAAGGGCACACACGAATCTAGTAACAGCGGCAACCTCTGGGAGGGGCTGAGGCTACGGCAATAGCGGTCAAACGGACCGTGGCCTAACCTGTGAATTGTCTTTTAAAAATAAGGAGAGTGTATTCATGCATTATTTATATATTTTTTAAATAATTAAAAATATATAGTATGATGTCTGGGATCTGCTGTAAAATAATTCAGCTTTGGCAGGTGGGTGGGAGGTATACGAGACTGACCAAATACGGAGCATCAGGGAAGCTAGATGATGGATGCGTGGAGGTTTGCTCATCGCGCTGTTTTGTTTACTTTGTATATATTTGAAATTTTCCACAATAAAAAGGTAAAAATAAAATCCTAGGTAAAAAAGAAAAGCCTCCAAAATCTTTGTTAAAAAACTAACATAACACTGATGCTTAAAAATGACAAAAACAAAAATAGAAAAAAGGGAGAGGCTTAGCTCTCTCATGAATACTAACTTTCCAAATAAACATTAATGAACAGTATGAATTCAAAAGTACATTTAAAACTAGCCCTCTGATCAAGTGAGAATCATCCTATGAATGCATGATTATTAAGAAACACAATTTTATTATTATAAAATTGTTCATGCTGCTAAACAGAGAAAATTCAAATGATCATCATAAACAGACGAGAAAGACAACATAGCCATTTCTGATATAAATGCTCAGTAAGACAGAAAACAATGCATGCATCCTGAAAATAACTGGAGAAAACATCCATTCAGCCATAATGAATAAGTAAGCCTCACAATGAACAATGAATCTTTAGCAGAAATCTCCTTTAAGCTATAAACAAGGCAATGATACCTATCACCACTATCATTCCTCACTGTCCTATTGATATTCAGAGATGCTCACATCTGTGAAAGAATCCTGTCTGAAAGAAGAAAGAAGCAGAGTCGAGATTCAGGGAAATGCGCGATGGAGCGCAGCTGTAGGCTGCAGGGGAAGCAGGAGCAGGGGACTCGTTGAAACCGTGGATGCCTGTCGGCTCTGGCAACTGACCTCCCTGTTCCTCACCGATCCTGACCGAGCACGGGCCCTTCCCATTACACAAGAGCTTCCACAATTGTGATTTATCTGAATTCTTTAATGCAAATCTCTATTAAGGTAATGTAACCTACTTGTGTGTTTATTGTTCATGGATTTGTCCCTAGCTAAGTTGAATGTCAACTTTATTCATTATTTCACATTTCAAACATGTAATTCTGCAATGTTGACAGTTCCTACACAAATGAGCAAGGTCTCCCTAAAACAAGGTTTTAAGTTATCATTGATACGTAACAGGTGCGTGTGGCTGTCAGAGAAAATGTTTCCAGGAGTGATTTTTTCTTTCCTATGCTCAGCTTTCAATTCCACCCTTCCTCTCCCAGTCCAGAAAGCAAATATTTTAACTAAAAGAAGTCAGAAAGTCAACAGATGATTGAAAATGTGTTTGGAGGAGATACACCCACTTCACTAACATGAACTCATCCTTGATATTCATGATGTACTCAATGCTTAATACATCAAATTCTCAAGAAAATAGCACTCCCTAATATATATATATATATATATATATATATATATATATATATACACACACATACATATATATATATATATATATGTGTGTGTATATATATAAAAAACAATGCATGGCTTCAGTGACATACAAATTGCTCTAAACTACATCTGCATTAACAGAAACAAATTTACCGTGGATCAATAATGTAGCAATTTGGTCACTGTCAGCTGATTTTTGGCAAATTGCTCTAGAGCCCAAGAAAGTTCTGTATTTGGGGTGAAGGAAAATCATAATATCAAAGGAAATAAATACATACTTCTCAAGAAGCCAGGCAACTAGACCTGAGTGGCTAAACAGGGATCTCTAGAACAAGAAGAGTCCATAAGCCTTGTTGCGAGGCTGTGTCAATAGATCATCCATACTTTGGACTCGGCCACACTACTCCAGAAATCCCTGCTAGACTCTAGAACATCTGTCTGGATCACAAACTACTAATGTGGTAACTTCACTGTGAGGGGCAGGACAGCCAAGTAGATGCTGCTTGCAGTCAAGGTCATACTGCACTGATCTGGGTGCCCACAGCAATTCACACAGTTATCTGGCTCATGGGACTAAATAAACATGGGAGCAACCAGATGGAGAGAGAGAGAGACAGTGAGGAGACAGTGAGCGCCACAGCCAAAGCCCCACAGCTGCCAGTTGCCTGGAGTGTCACCATGTGACCCACATGCCCTCCTACCTACAGGGACTCAGTAACTTCAGAAGCTGAAACGGTACCACGCAGGAGATGAAAACTGGACATTTTTGCCTGGATCCTCTGGTCTGAAGATGGAAAAGCAGTAAAAGGCAGTGAGGAGTCTAAAAAACAGGTCTTCTAAATTGGTTGTCAGACCCGATCGTGTTAAATCCTGAGAAGAAAAATCTAAGGGAAGGCGACTACTGCTTTCTGGTTCATTCACGCCTCCTCTCCTCAAGTCTTTGCCCAAATGTCGTTTCTATTCTGCCACGACCATCCCAGTTAAAACTGTATTCACCCTCTCTCCTACCCTCAGGCTCTAAATATGCTTTCCCCCGCTCTATTTTTATAGCATTTATCATCTTTTAATGCACTACATCATGTTCTTCTTCATTATGTTTATTGTCGGTTTCTCTCCACAAAACCGTAAGCCGGGACGGGGATCTGGGGTGTTTGGATCACTGCTGTACTCCAGCACCTGGAACAGTGCCTACCCCTGGCGGGGAGCACTCATCTGCTGACTGCACAAATGAGTGAATTCAAACAGCTGAGAATCTCTGAGGGGCCAGCCTAGGAGATAAATGGTGAAGATTTGCAAGATAAATAAGCAAGCCATCATCCCTACCCTGGGGAAGTTACGGCCTAGTGGGAGAGACAGACTTATAAAATTATACAACTAATTACACTTATACAATTAGTACGCACAGTAAGTACTGTCATTCCCAAGCTGTGAACAAAGTCCTGTGATGACTCAGATCCCAACAACTAGCTCTGCCCAAAAGAGCGAAGGATGCGGCACGGAGGCAAGACCTGATCAGGCCTTGGGGAACTTGGAGGCGGCAACTGGGGCTTTCAAGAGGTGAGGGAGGCATTCACAGCAGAGAAACACCTGAGGCAAAGGCTCCTAGAATGGCAGGACTCCGTGAGGGAAAGGGGAGAAAGGTGTGAATAACTGGAAAAACAGGATGAATGAATAGCTGTAAGCATGCTGCTTGCCCAGTGCAACGTCTGCATTCTACCCTGTGAATAATGGAGGAGCTATTGAGCAGGAGGGAGGAGCAGCTGGCATGATTAGCTTTTTGGGTTTTTTGGGTTTTTTACGACGGAAGATAATTCTAGCTGCACTAGGCAGAATATACTAGAATAGAGAAGAGACTAAAGGCAGGAGGCTAGTAAAAGAATCCGAATGAGGTGGTGGAGGGCTGAACTGATACAGGAGCCAGTGGGTGGTGAAGACATCGGGGACAAAGCAAAGGCTCAGGGCTCAGTATCAACTGGTACCTAGGGTGATGCAGTGCCATTCCCCACCCCCAAAATCTGCAAATATTTACAGACTGACATTTAAACTTGTTCTGTGGCCAAAAACAACAAAGGATGAACTAGGCTAAGAGGGAGGACTACATTCCACAAGCAACAGGCCCACGTCTTACGGCATTAAGTGGTCAACAATGGGGGGCATTGGGCAAAGGAACAAGAATCGGCCAACACAGTTAATAAGGGTAGATAAGAACACACAGACTTACAGGAAGAGGTTCCCCAACACAGAGTCACCATTTTCATTTGTCAACAGAATGCCAGCTATAGAAAATAACCCCCAGTTGCCAAAGTTCCCTGCTTTCAACTTCATCAGGACACTCCTCTGGCCCTGTGGAAACTGGATTTCAGAGCGACTTCCCAGTGCTGCCAATAATCTCCAAACTCTACCATTTCTACCGTATTCCCTTTCAGTTCCTTGAAGCAAGTATCACGGTCTCTCAAGTCAATCCAGACAAAAGCCTAATTAAGTCAATTACTTTGCCTAATTACTGACCTGAGTTCCAAGACCTTCACTGGAGCCGCCTTGCCTCCTGATACACATAGGATGTGCTCCCGTGTAACCTTCACTTGACCCCGCTGTCCTGCCCATCAGAACATACGGGTAACAGCCTGTGGGGGCAAATCAGGTGACTCCAAGATGGGGTCTCTTCCAAGCATGAGGGCTGCACTACGCAATGGCCCGGGGAAGCAATAAGGGCCACTGGTTTAAACTGCATAATATCTAACTAGATTACTGCAAAAACCTGAGCTGGTCCCCTTCCTAATCATCCAGCCAAGTTTATCTCCTTCAAATACCTGTACTGGATAACTCCTCTACTCAAACCTTCAGGTGCCTTCCCTGCCCTGGCTGCCAAAACCAGCCTGCCTGATCTGCCCCACATGCTCCCAGCTCTGATCAGACAGGTCCCTTTACACCTAGGCCTGCTCACCTCTTATTCTGGCCCTGGATTCCCACTGATTCAGACAGACATTGGGTACCTTTCCTCTGTACCTCGTGGTTCTCAACGCTATATATACTTTGGAATCACCTGGAAGGCTATTAAAAATTGCCCATGCCCATGCCAGTGTGGCTGTTTGTTGGAGGGTCATCCCATAAACCAAAAGGTCCCAGGTTCAATTCCTGGTCAGGGCACATGCCTAGGCTGCAGGTTCATTTCCAGTCTGGGTACGTACTAGAAGCAACCAATGTTTTTTCTCTCTTGCATCGATGTTCCTCTCCCCATCTCTCTTCCTCCCTTCCCCTTTCTCTAAAATCAATAAGCATGTCCTTGGGTGAGGATAAAAAACAATGCCCGTGAAGGAAAGGGGACTGACAGAGAAAGGTCATGAAAGGGGAGAATGGTGGTACCCTCCAAGATTCTGACTTAACTGGTCTGGTATGGGGTCTGGCCATCAGTATGTTTTTTTTTTTAAATTCCCCAGGTGATACTAATGTGCAGCCAGCATTAAAAACCTGTGTTCTGGCCTCTTTCCCCAAGGTTTAGCTGAAGTCTCATCTTTGGCCATCACCAGCCTCCCTCTCCTCTGAATCCTAAAAATCTCCACAATACCACTTCCTGCCACATAGAGCCTCTCTCACTGGCTGCTTCCAAGTGTGTCTTCCATGTGTTGCCAGTTATACACAGACTATACACCAGGAAGCACCAGAACGAGAAGCTAAGATTGAGGCTAGAAGAATGAAAAGTTATTAGAACTGACAGGAACTTCAGAGAACATCTAGACCAGTGGCTCTTGAATTTTAGGGCTCACGGACTCCTTTAGAAAATCTGATAAAAGTTATGAATCTTCTCCTCAGAAACACACAAGCACACAGAATTCTGCATAAAACTTCAGGAGAATTTGAAGGCCCCTTAAGTGATCCCCTATGCAAGTGCTCCTTGTGAAACCATGAACCACGAACCATTCTCCAGCAGCACATAGATGAGACACAGGGGCTGGACGGGTAGCTGATTTCCTATCGTCAAAAAGAGTGGCAGAGCTGAGTCCAGACCCTGGTCTCTTGGTCACTCCATTAAGTTCCCTTGTCTTGGCATTTCCTCTGGCTGCTTCAAACTCAGCAGCTGAAATCTGATCATCAGTTGGGCAAAAGTGAATGACTGAAGAGGCTGTGCTATATACATAAGCACACTATTTGCACTATCAGGTTCCTGAGGTCACACTACTTAAACCCTTATTCACTGACAGTTCAACAGACATAACACCTAACACACATTTTACAACAACTTGAATTTTCACCCTTTTCTTACCTTCACTGTTCCTAAAGAGAAAATACACAACCTCACCCAAAACTCACCCGCTTCTCCTGGAGAGCTGGGCTGTCGTCCCCAAGGGCAAGGCGGGAAGCGTGACTCCGGAACTCCAATAGGCCCAGGATCGGCAGATACTCGTGGTTTAGGGTATCGTCGTTAGCTATCTTCTGCTCCACCTTCCTCACGACAGGCAAAACCCAGGGCTGGGAGTCATCTGTGCGATAAGCTGCGATGGGGAAAGAGTTGGATGAGGGAACTGTCTGAGGCTTCGTCCAAATAAGAGTTGGGCACTGTGAACAGGAAAAGTTCTACAACCATCTGATAAAAGCAGGCCTGTAAGGGAAACTACCCGCTGTGGGCCAGGCACTAGACTTGGTGCTGGGCAAGCAGGACAGACATGGTTCCCAGCCTTAGGAAACGTACAGTTCTAAAATACGCGACCATCAAAAACTAGAATGCTAAAATAAAACTGGGACATCAGAGCCGGATCGAGTGAGAGAATGCACGCGACAGCACTCAGCAAACTAAAACGGTACGTCTAACAAATGCCGTGTCAGCACTGCTAGTGCACTGAGGTCTCTGTGGCCATTGGCTCTGCAACCTGCTTCCTTCTGCATCTTTCCAAGGGATTTCCAGAAAAGGGCTGTGATACTTCAGACGAATGCGGCACCTTCAGACATAAACACGGAGAAGGGGGGCGGGGAGGAGGCCCACCCTTCCTCTTGTCCTATCAGAACAGAAATGGGATAAGTGACAAACACACACCCTGTGACTAGATTCCAACAACTGGTTACACAATCACCAACAACCCACTGGAACGCACCTACGTCCTCTTGGTGTTCTGACACCATTCACTGTTTACCATCTTAACAGTTCCTCACACTTCACGTGCTTCACACTTTTACTGATCTGAATGCATCTAGTTCATAACATTTAGCCTTGCTTACAAGCAAATTTCTAAGCACTTGTACACTAAAAGAATTTTTTGTCCACGTTGGGTTATCCTATCACCGTTCCCTTTTCCCTATACTACCCTATGATTAGTTTGGGATTATAGCTGTAGAGGGCAGCTGCTCTGGCTTGCAGCCAAGCCAGGGATCTCTCCCGACAGAAGTCCTGACTGAGGCCATCTGCCTCTCTGCGTGAATGTTTAGGTATCCAAAAGCCTATGTTTTTGCAAGTGACTTTGACACTGGAAACTTTAGAGTAGTTCTGATCAAGGGGTTTTTTTTTTTGTCCCTACATTTCAGTCAAGAACTTGTACAAAATATAAATGAGTTGTAGCCCGCATCTTCCTCCTCTTCTTCACCCTGGTTTATCCAGAAGTAGCAGCAATTCATAACTCTCTTTGCTTTTAGCAACTACACGCAACGAATCATGGAGATTACTCTTCTTCAAATATTTTTTGTGAGATATGTCAAATACCTTTTGGAAAAAGGCACCTCAGAAGTTACAGTGATCTTATTCTTACTTCTTTCGATGGCTATACCCCCTCCACCAAGGTGCCCAGCTTTTCTGTTCACTTAGATTCTCTCCTGAAGGAACGGTTCAGAATGGGCAGGATCCATGAGTCCATCTTCCACTGGGTGCGTGCGGTCGGGGTGAACGGCAGAGCCTGCTTCTTTTTTCGCCCCTCTTTACCACAAGCTTTTTCATGGGAGCTGTGGCGGCCGCGGAGCTGATTAAGTTTTATCCGGTTGATTTCTGCCTGATATTAATCCCTTTTTTTAAAAAGTCACTTCGTAGGGTGGTTGATATTGTTTACTGAAAAGCACATGTTGACTGTAGAAAATTTAGAAAAGCCCAGAAATGGTAAACATGATTAACATGTAATCCCAGCACTTAGAGGTAAGGAGTATGAAAATTTTGGTGTACAACCTTCTAAGCTTTATTTTACATGAGTATATTCTTTTCTAAAATACGGATCAGATTGTATAAAGAATTTTCAAAATGCTTTTTTTCACTTATTAAATTACGAGTATCTTCAATCACCATTAACTGTTCTTCTAATAGGTGATATGGTCACATATCCTCATCCCATCCTTAACATCCGTCTACCTAGTTCCAGGTACTCTCCCTCCATAAATAACAACTGTTCCTAATCTGTTTTTGTAGGCTTCCAGAAGTTCCCTGTGCACACACAAGCAAATATAGCTATGACCCCCCGCCCTTTTACACAAAAGGTAACATAGAGCACACTACCCACTGTTGAGTTCCTTGCTTTCTCCACTTGAAGATCTTTTTCTATCTGTGCCTACAATGTCTTTGTTCTTTCTTACAGCTGCAAAACTGTTGAACGTAGCATAATTTGTTTTGCCAAGCTCTTGTTGATGAACATTTGTTTCCAATTTTTGGCTATTATAAAACTTCAGTGAACAACCTTGTACACACATTATCTTACATGCATGCAAATGTATCTGTTAGATGCACGGTTGAAAATGGAAGAGTGAGCTGAGAAGTATGTGTATTTGTGGGTTTTGACAGAAATCCAAACTGACCTCTATCGGGATTTTATCAATTTACATTCCTACCATCAATGTATAAGACTGTCTGCTTCCCCACGGCCTCATTGAGTGATTTTTTGCCAATATGAAGTTGCAAATAGAATCTCAGAGTAGTTTTAATTTGCATTTCTCCTATTACAGATGCAACTGGGCATTTTTCATATATATATATATATTAGTTATTTATAACACAATTTTAGTGGCTAGACAATACTCCTTTCTATGTATAATTTATTAACTATGTTGCTTTAGGTTATTTGCTGTTACAAACATTGTGGTGAATGTTCTTATATCTTTACACATATTTATGAGTGTTTCTTCAGAAAAAACTTCTAGATGCAAAATTACCAAATCACATTATACAACTAATGAGGCTTTTTATAAGATCATTTTGGTTTTGCATCTGTTTTCTACCAACTCTACCCTGCAGGAATGTGTCATCTGCAAATATGATAAGCATATCAAGCTAGTAACAAAAATGTGGACAGGGCTGTGGACTGACACAGCCACTAAACAACCAACAGTCTCTGGGTGGATGGACCTAACTCCGATGTTGTCATACCATTACATTATATCCCCTGGCTCACCAAACCAACTCCCTCTCAACAAGTTCAAAACGCCTACATTATCAGGTGGGATCTGGTCTGATTTTTCAAAGATATATAAACATGACTACACACTTCCAAGTAAGAGTTGTCCCTTTTGCAATTGTTTTTAGAGGTGACATCTTAGTATTTTGAATATCCTCTATGGTGCCACATCTTCACTTCACTGGAGATAAATTTAATTTCTGGAAATGGTACTTCTATCATGTCTCGCAAAGCAGGTGGGTGAATAAACTGGATAATATTAATGCAGAATTATAAAGAGATAACCTCCTGTGTGAATCCAGGCCACAGCAAGAGAGTTTTCAGAAATCTTTGAGCAACAGCAGTATATACGGACTGCACTACACAGAAAGAATACTATTCAGATACATCAGAGCTTGGGAATTAATAGAAAAACCAGTTCTGTTATGCCTTACATCTGTTCGGAGGTTATATATGTAATTATGCTATATATATATAATATTTATGATAAGTCACTTGTAAATCATAGATTCTAAATAAATAAAATATGAAAGATAAAGAAAAGACCACAGTACTACTACTCTTACCAGTCCTGTATACTCTATGCAACTCTAAGAAATACTTGTGTCAAGGAGGCAGTGTGTCTACACTGTGACAAAAGATAAATTGGCCAATTTATACCTCCCCTTCCTGCTGCACTTCCCAGTTTCAGCTCCGGATGTATTTCCAACGCCTCGCCTAACTGGCCTAATGAGGCAGAGGCAGATTCCTCTTGGGTGATTGGAGCAATGAGGTCGAGCATTATCAACAACACTATTCCTGCTCTCCAGAGGGATTTTATTTCTGTTTCTAGACCCATGAGCTTCTCATTCGTTTTTTTCATCCACTCATTCATTTCACAAGGACTTACTAAATCTACCATGCACCAAGCACTGGCTAGAAGTAAGGACAGAGAGATGGGCAAGATAAAATAAGACAATGCCCTCCAGAAAACACAGAGGCAGTGTGTCTACAGGGCCCTCAATTCTTCTGTGAGGGGTCAGGGAAGATTTTACAGATGATCAAGTATGAAAGGATTTAAAAGAAAAAAGGGCCCTGGCTGGTGTGGCTCAGTGGACTGGGCACCAGCCTGCAAACCAAAGGGTTGCTGGTTCAGTTCCCAGTCAGGGCACATGCCTGGGTTGTGGGCCGGTTCTCTGATTGGGGGTGTGCAAGAGGCAGCCACACATTGATGCTTCTCTCCCTTTCTTTCTCCCTCCCTTTGCCTCTCTCTAAAAATAAGTAAATAAAAACTTTTAAAAAAGAGAAAGAAAAAAAGAAAGAAGGAAAGAAGGGCATTCCAGGCAGAGGAAACACCTGTGCAAGGTCCCGAAGGCTTGAAGAGATGAGGTTTTGGAGGCTCTGCATGTTCATGGCTGGCATGTAAGATCCACGGAGAAACAGAAAGGAGTGGCTCAAAGAGTCTTGAGTCTCTCCTAGAAGGAACTTCATTTCACTGGGCGAGCCGGTGAAAACATTCAAGCAAAGGAGTGACAAGGACAGCTGCACATTTTAATAGGATCACTTGAGTGACACGATAGAAAATAAACTAGAGAGGAGGACAGAGGCAGATAGTTAAGTCAGGACATTGCTGCAATAAACCCAAAGGAAAATAATGAGGTCTTTAATTAAGGCGGCAGCAGCAGAGATAAAGAAAAGGAGAGATAATTTTTAAAAAAAGATTTATGAGGCAGAAAAGACATAAGCTAGTGACCGAGTACACAGACATGGGACCCTAGAGAGGGTCCCTGATGACTCCAAAGTCTCTCTCTCGTTTGGATAACGACTGGTGGTGCGGGGTCAACCAAAACACAGAAATAAGGAGAAGAAAAAAGATTGAGGGGAAGGTGAAAATGATTAGTTGTGTTTTAAACACGTTGAATTTCAGGTGGTGTTAGGACAGGTCCAGCCAACTGTGGCAAGTATGGGCCTGGTGTTCCGAGAAGAAATCCAGGATGGAAAGACAGACTTCGTAACTGTAGACACCGACAGTAGCCAAAGCCATTGTGTAACAAGGACTTCCTGAATAGTCAGTACAATTCATACAAGGCACTGTGCTAAATGCTTTACATTTTTTTCTATTCTCTATTCTCATACCAACTTACAAAATAGATATTGTGATCCCTATTTCAGGGATCTAGAAACTGAGACCAGAAAAGTTAAATAATTTGTCCAGATTATAAGGACTGTAAGAGTCCTACTATTAAGTCAAACTATTAAGTTAATGGATCCATGTGATTTTTTTGTAAGAGAAAGAGATGTCTAGAAAAAGCCCACAGCAAGTAGAGCCCAGAGAACTGTGTGAGCGACCTTTTTATGAGCATGCCTCCACCTTCATGCACCAGTGCCCTTGGGTGTAGGCATTTTTAAAACAGTCAGCCAGGTCTCAGCTGAGTCCAGCAGTCTTGCTTTCCAGAAGAAAAGGAACAAGATAGAGATTTAAATGATGAAATCATCACCCTCTCCTCCTCCTAAGACTCCCCCCTCCCTCACCCTTCTCCACCCAAAGGGCCATGCAGGTATGCCTCTAATACCCTTCTCCAACTACGGTCCTGGGGGGAGGGCCAGAGGCACTCAAAAGCCTGATGCAGCACATCTCCCCAACAATTTTACCTGAAGATGCCAGAACCCAGATTAAAAACAACAAATATTAAAGTAAGCACAGTTTGGAACAAGAGAAAGCTGTTTATGTGATAAATGAACTGGGTCTATGAAGAAAAGTCTTGTTTCAGGCTGCATGAAGCTAGACCCACGGCTCCCTGGCCTTTAAAGCCATTTGTCTGAGCCTTTGAGAAGTACCAGAACAGTCAAATCAGAGAGCGTCATATGTAACAGTGGGAAATGTGATGCTCTGCTCTAACAAGGAAGTTATGCAAATAGTTACCGCAATAAGAAACTCTCTGAGGAAAGATCTGCAAGTAGCAACTAGCTAACGAGGTTATGGCTGCAATTTATTTTAAACATGCCCAACATCACTAGAACTTGAGTTGGATAACCTCCATTGGGCTTTTTCATAACTTGGAGGGGAAAAGAGTATCTTCCCCAAAGTCAGTGATTAATTACATTTCCTCCATAAAGAACTGACTGTGAGATGTGTATAGAGCTAGGACATACAAAAGTTGGAAAGACACCTCTTCTTCTACTCTACTCTATTTAGATCCTTATCGAAGCACCTGCCATCCTCAAAAGGACGGGTCACGGTGATCATCAAAAATAATATTTATATAACACGTTCATTTACATTTCACAAATAATTATTCATTTAATCTTCAGTCAACTGAAGAGGCCAGTCAGTAATAATATTATCCTATCCTACATTCCGGCAATGTCCTAGTGAATCTTAGAGTAGAATTTTAGAGAAAGGGCGTACACATCCTGGCTCCTCATTTAATCAACTGAATCTGTTAAATAACCCACCCTAGGGCACATCACTGGACCTGTATCCAGGTCTCCTGGCTCTTCCCGCTATAGTGTATTGGCTACCTATGGAGCACCTGAAGGTACCCAAAACAGAGGAGGTGGCAGAGACCCAGGAGGGTGAAAGACCTGGCCTGGAATCCCAGCTCCACACCACCCACGGCCGTATAACCTGAGGCAAACTGCTTCATCAGTCTGGGCTTTAGTTTCCTTACCTCTAAAACAGTAACAGTAACAACCATACAGTCATTGTAACCATTAATGAGATTAAATGCATAAATCGTTTGCTCATAGTAAGGAGATATTCCTGGAAAACATGACAAAGGAACTGTCACAGTTGAAGTGAACTTCTGAGGTACAGAGTTCCTCATGTACCTCATGCCTGAGCTAATCACTTCTGGCATGAGCACTTTATTCCTCCACCAATGTCAGAAACTTTTCCACTTTGCAGCTATTGAGCTGAAAATTTTTAGTCAACATCTTTTATGTGGCCCACCCCCCCCAAATGTCAAAACAATAATAGTAATGGCTAATTCTTACATAACTCCTACACATGTGCCAGAAACTGTTCTGAGGACTTGAAATGTAATTAATCCTCACAAAAACTCTGTAAGACAATCCAAAGGTAACTGAGCCAATGAAACCTGAGGTTTTAAAAAGATACGTTTAAATCAACATCAATATTAGTTCTTCACTATATATCTGGCCCTAAGGCAATACTTGGGAGTTTTGGATTAGATTTAAATAGGAACTTGAATGGTAGTCACTCCAATTCAATTCCAGGTAATCTTTCAATATTCTCCCACTCTGCTGCCTGCTAAAAATATCACTTTCCCTCTGTGGATGAAACCATGTAGTATCGATTTAAAAATGCTTTATTATGGGAAATTTCAAACATATACAAGATTGTAAGAATAAGATAATAAGGTACCCATTATATGTACCCATTTCCCAGCTTCAACAAATTATCAGCTTCAAAAAAATGTCATTTTTTTAATGGCCTTTTCCTCATTCCTCCCCCATAATCCTTGGCGGACTTTTTAACAGGTCCTATGTGCAGACACAGACAGCCACAGTGGGAAGACTGATTCTGAACCTCCTCCCTTCTTGCCACTCTCTGCTACAAAACAGTTCAACTTTCTCTTTTCAAAGTTTTTAGTCCTTTTACTCTAAGTCACTTCTCTAGCACAACATATCACCCTACTCATGTTCTTCCAGGTTGCTCTCTGTATGTGGTCAAGAAAGTGTCTGTGGAGTTTCAAACATCCAAATGATGGTGATACAAATAACAAATTCACCAGAGAATATTAGAGTTAAAGGAATTTCAGAAGCACTTCAGTCCAAATCTTTTTCTTGGCAGAAGAGGAAAACAGGCCCAAACTCTGAACTGTCCAAGGTCCAAGAAATACAAGCAAGAAAGAAAGACAAGGTTGCGTGGAAAATGACCTTCTAATGTCCACAGTCCTTCCACTCTTTCTCACCATCTCTACGAATTCCTTCCACATTTCAGAGCCAGAACATTTTTCCCAGGTTCCCCCAGGAAGGATTAACCTGCCGCAGAAGCATTTTCGATCTCTGTCATCTCACTTCACATCTACTGATTTTAAATTGCTTGAGACCAAAACCAAGCCTCAGCCTTCCCCCACAAGCCTTAGGAAAGTATCTGATTGATATTTAGTAGTCATTCAAATATATATGGACTCAGAACAGCGCTCCCTAGGGCTGAGTTCTTTTATCCACTTCCCATCAACGAGGAATGCAAGCCTATTAGTCTTCCTATCCTCCTCCCTCTCCTTAAAATCTCAGGCCGCCCCATTTCTTATTAAGTTAAAGGATATAGTATAAAGAACACAGAATGGGGGATTGGAAAAAACTGAGTTTGTGTTCTGGCGGCCACACCTGTTCTGGGTGACCTTGGATACACCTCCCTTTTCCAAGGATTCTTATACCCTGTAAAAGGGCAGGCTGAATTAAACCTCGAGGATCTCGAACCCTCTCCAGGCCACCCTAGCGCCAAGCTGGGCCTCGGCGTCTCCCACAGCCCCCACGGCCCGAATTCGGTCCCCTCCGCTCCCCATGCTGCACACTTCTGGGTACTGCATCTTTACCTCCAACTCCCAGGTTGACCTTGCGGGGGTCCGGATCCTCTCGGAAGTCGGCAGTGAGCTTAAAGACAAGGACAGGCTGAGCCTGAGGAACCTCTGCAAACACTGACGGAGGCGCCATAGCCGTGAGAGTTGGAGTCGGCCAGGGATTCCCACCGTGAATCTTAAGCCACTCGGTTCAGTCGAGCGGCGCTGGCTGGAGGAGACTCTCACCTTCACCTAGCCGGCGAGGCGGGCCCGCGGCCTCCAATCGTCGAGCCGCGTCCGGAACTTGGCAACGCGGCTAGCCAATTGGGAGCTTCTGACGCACAAGGGACAAGGGGAGGAGATGTTATTCGCCAATCCAAGAAGGGATGATACGACCAATGCCTTGTACACCGGCGAAGATGAGGGCGGGGGCTGTGGTTGATTGGCGGAGCTTGCTCCCACCGCTGATGCTATTGTTCCTCGGCGTCCCTGGAGGGAGGAGAGATGCGCAGCGGCTAGTGAGTTCCGGAGGCTGCCTCATGAACTTTTTAGGGCCACCGGGCTCAGAAGAGGTGGCCGGCGGGAATTGCCGAGGACCGGCCCTCCGGTATTTGTGGAGCAGATGCTCTCGCTGCCAGGCCCGGCAGGGCACACGTTCCTGGCCTGTAGTGGGCTGGCAGCCAAGTTCCTGGGTCTGCGCTCGGTACCCTAATCGTCCTCCTGGACTTGCAGCTCCGGAAACCGTGCGGGCGACCTTGACCATGGCCCTCAGTCAGCTCCTGAGGGATGTGGGTGGGCTGCCTTCCTTGGCCTCAGAGGACATCTTACTAAAAGTGAGAGAGAGAGATCAGGAATTCCTTTCTGTCGCTTTTACAGTTCGAGATTATTGCTCCCCTTTCCTTACGGAGAATGTCTGGTCCTCAAGGACCTTCTGGCCTGCCCTTTCCAGCTTTCCTCCCACGCAGGCACTCAACTAGATCTTGCTGCCCTCAGCTGGCTGGTACTCAGCCGCCTTTTTTGTCAGTCTGGCTGTTACTTCCTGAATATACCTTCCTCCCCAGTCTCTCCCCACTTCCTACCCTCGTGACCTTCAAGACCCAGAGTGAAATGTTCCCTTAACCCTCCCTCTGGTCAAAATCTGGCTCTCTTTCCTTCGTTTCTGTACCTTGTTAGTGATATCGTTTTTAGAAAATGCCCTAATTAAGAACCTATACTCTAGTTTACATTCTGGCTCTGCCATTTACTAATCTGGGTAGGTTTAAGCAAATTACTTTATCTCTCTGTTCCTGCTCTGTAAAGTACATAATGTATTTTCCTCAGGGTTGTGGGGATTGTGTGAGTTAATGCATATAAAGTGTTTTGTTGCATCTAGTAAACACTCCCTAAATGTTAGTTCTTGTTACCATTGCTCATCTGCCCCACCTCTTGTAGATGGTAAGCTTCTGTGGGCTAGAGATGTAGCCAACACCCTGCGTAAGTCTTCCTCAGTTTCTTGCACTTAGTGAGCATTCAGTAAATGGTGGAAGGAGGAGCCAATTCTGGTGTGTCAGAAGAAAACAATACCTCAGCCTCTATTCCTTGGATAAAATGAGTTTTCCCTTCAAAGTAATGAACACAAGCCAAAAGAACTTGGTGCAATACCTGCCAACCTTTGACTGCCTGTATCTGTTTGGAAATGTTGCCTCTGGCTTTAAAGATAACTAACCACAGTGTTTCATTAACAACACTTTCCTCTGAGATTGCAGGTTTAAAGGTGAAATGACAATGAACTTGTGGTGCTTTCAAAAGCACAGGCAGAGGGCAACTGCTGAGAGGGGTGTTCTATAGCCCAGCCTCCCCAGAGTTTGATTTAGAGGTAGCATCATCACAGCGTTGGCCGGCAATATCATGGTCACTCTCTACGTCATTCCCTGGGGTAAAAACAACCCTAGATTAGCTAAACATGATCAACCTAGCTAAATCCAAATAAATACTATTGACAACCTAAGCAGCTCCCTAACCAAGCCAAGGGCTGATAGAGACAAAGAAAGTTCCATATACATGCAGTTTTCCTCGTGTCTGCATGATATCTGTTCTGAATTTTAGGCAAGGGCAAATAGTTACTGGGGGGGGGTGCCAGAGGGAGACAACATGTGGGGTCCAAGTCTCAAACTTTGTTCCCTGGGAATATGAGGTTCTTAGAGATTACTTTTTTTCCTATCTCAATACACCTTTATTTTTCTCTCTTCT
Organism: Carollia perspicillata; assembly: GCA_004027735.1. Lineage (NCBI taxonomy): Eukaryota > Metazoa > Chordata > Mammalia > Chiroptera > Phyllostomidae > Carollia > Carollia perspicillata. The sequence continues at coordinate 6,412 of PVKM010018726.1, read as the reverse complement.
TTTTAATTTATTGGGGTAGAGGTTTCAAATGTACAACTCAACAAAGCATCATTTGCACACTGCATCATGTGCCTACCACCCCAAGCAAAAAGTCTTCCGTCCCCATTTCTGCCCCCCTTGCCCACCTCCACTTACCCCTCACCCTCCTTTCCCTGTGCTATCACCACACTGTTGTCTCTCTAGATATACATGCGCGCGCGCGCGCGCGCACGTAATGTTTTTGCTTAATCCTTTCACCTTCTTTCACCCAGTCCCCCAATCCCTCTCCCCTCTGTTCAGCTGTCAGTCTGACCATATGTCCATGCCTATGTTTCTATTTTGTTTGTCAGTTTATTTTGTTCATTAGCTTCCACATACAAGTGAGATCACATGGTATTTGTCTTTCTCTGACTGGCTTATTTCACTTAGCATAATAATCTCCAGGTCCATCCATGCTGTTGCCAAAGATAAGATTTCCTTTTTTTTTTTTATACAGCTGAATAGTTTGCCATTGTGTAAATGTACCACAGATGTTTCATCCACTCATCTACTACTGATGGGCACTTAGGCTGTTTCCTTGGAGATTATTTTAAGTTCAGTACTATTCCACTTTGAGCCCTGTGGATTGTCTCTCCAAGCAAAATGCCAATCTTAAAATAAACAAAATGCTTCCCAGGCCATTGCTAATTTTAACACTTTGACTTAGAATTGATGCAATACTGGCTCTCCGCTGAATGGATAATTCAAGCAAAAGACTCCTGAGAGGCCAATACTGCCCAGACAAGTAGGCAGCTGGGTAAAATGAGTGTCCAGGGAAAGGGCAATAAGGGTCAAAAGAAAGATAGGCTGATACTCTCCTCGCCTCCTGACTTTGCTGTTACTATCTGTTTAAGCATTTAAGAGTCCTCCCTACTGTCACCTTTCTGCCTTTCCCCCCACCCTCATTCCTTCAAAACATTTGAAAGGGAGGAACTGGGAACACCTTCATCTGGAATGAATCTCTTCAGAATATAACTCTCTTGGAAATCTGAAGCCTTCAGGACTGAGCAGCTCTGCTCTGTAGCATGAGAGCCAGGCCAGGCCAGGGCAGCAGTGGGCACTGCACTCTGAGCAAACCCACCCCTGCTTGTTGTATTCAGTCTTGCCCCTGATACCCAGACCATCTAAATTTAGGAACAAGTCAGGGGAGGGAGGAGTTTTTCACACTTTGCATTCAATTGCACAGCGGTTTGAAATGATTAGATTTGGGTGTATGCTGTCACTAAAGAGAATATTATTTAGCAGCTGAGTTGTGTGCTGTACAAATGTTTCTTTAAAAACCAAAGTGGTAGCTTCCGGCCCCAGGTGCCTCAAGAGCCACAGGCTTTGGTGCAAATATGGCCAAGTCCAGGAACCACACCATGCACAGCTAGTCCCAAAAATGGCACAGAAACAGCATCAAGAAACCCAATAACAAAGATACAGATCTCTTAAGGGGGTAGACCCCAAGTTCCTGAAGAACATGTGCTTCAACAAGAAGTACAACAAGAAGGGCCTAAAGAAGATGCAGACCAACAACACAAAGGCCATATATGCATGTGCTAAGGCCGTCATGGCCCTTGTCAAGCCCAAGGAGGTTAAGCCCAAGATCCCAAAGGATAACACCACAAGCTCAATTTACTTGCCTGCATTGCTCACCCCAAGCTTGGAAAAGGTGCGTATGCCTGCATTGCCAAGAGTCTCAGGCTGTGCGGACCAAAATCCAAGACCAAGGCTCAAATCGAGATGCAGGCTGTGGCTGCAGCTTGGGCTCAGGCTCTAGCAGAGGCTCCTAAAGGTGTCCAGGCCCATGAAGTCTCTAGAATAGAGGCCTCTGTCTGCTGATGTGAGGATGGAAGAACTGGTGTGACCCCTGGGCTGCTGTCTGCGGGGCTGACATCGTCCTGTGCTATTTGTAAAAATAAACCTAGGCAGGATCTGGGGAAAAAACACCAACCCTTCTTACGAAGAGATCTGTTCCAGAGTCACTGTGTGGCTAAACAGTGATAAGATAAGCATAGAGCCCCTAAGTTGGTGCTGTTCTCTCAGTGAGTTGAGTGACTCTTGCTAAGGAAAGAGATTGCTTATCAATCCAATTAACTGGTTGTTTCCTGGGTGTTTTTAGTGTTTCCTGGGTGTATTTTGGTGGAACTATATCCTCTTGCTTCTCTTCCACTGCTTCCTTCTTCCCTTGCTTAAGTATGACTCCTTGCCCAACCTGTACACGTGGATTGGACTAAGCAAGGGTCTCTTGCTGCTTCCTATCTCATACAAGGGCATGTCCCTTAAAGCCTGGGGTGATAGGGTCTAACGTTAATTCCCGAACTGGGCACCCGCATCAGAACATTTTTTAAAAGCTCCTGAGACTTTTGTATAACATAGATATCAACAGCATGACAACGATTGATATCTTTATCTATTTGTTGAATGTTATTAAGTTCCAGGGTACCATTTAGAAATTGTTGTTCTATATAGTTACTTAAAAAGCAGTATAGCATAATGATTAAAAGCATGGTCTCTGAAATTAGATTTCCTCTGTATGCCTCAGTTTCTTCATCTGTAACATGGGGATAATAATAGTTCTACCTCATGGGGTTGCTGTGAAGATTAAATGCAAAGTGTGAGGATTAAGTAATTTAATGCAGAATGCTTTGAATTGTATTGAATATTTAGTAAACACTCAGTATATTAGCTGTCACCACCACCACTACCATCATCATCATCACAGATGTTGTTTGCCAGCACTTGCCTTTGAGATGTATTGACTTTTTATTAAATGATGAGCTGCATAGCAGAACAATGCATGCATAACAGATCATACTCTAGTTTTGCCTCTTACTAGTTTTTGAAACTGTGAGTATGTATGTGTCTGAGTTTTGGTATTCTTACCTGTAAATTGGGACAAAAGATTTTTTTTAAGATTTTATTTATTTATTTATTTTTTAGGGAGAGGGTAAGGGAGGGAGAAAGAGAGGGAGAGAAACATCAATGTGTGGTTACCTCTTGCGTGCCCCCTGCTGGGAACCTGGCCTGCAACCCAGGCATGTGCCCTGACTGGGAATCGAACTGGTGACCCTCTGGATTGAAGGCCAGCGCTCAATCCACTGAGCCACACCAGCCAGGGCAGGACAAAAGATTTTTGCTTAGTGTTGAATACACACAGGCTTTTAACACAGTTGTAGAAATTGTTATTGCCATAGAGATACACTTTAGTCCCTGAGTAGTTGTAGAGTAATGATAAGGCTAATTCTCTTTGCAATCTTTCTGCTCTGGCCTCTTGCAGGGATGTACCCTGAATTTTTTTTAAATGGAAAAGAAATTAGAAAATGCAGTTTTAAAAAAATATTTAGAGTTCGCCAAGAAGTTTTTGTACTGATCTGTAAAAGTTTCAAAGCAATTTAAAGGTAACAAGACAATATATTTCATAATTAAGTTACATAAAGCAATGCCAATAATAGCTCTTTGTATTTCTATATTATCTTCTTAAAAGAGTGGAAGGTATTTTAGAAACACTATTCCTCTACTTTCTCAACATCCCCAGGTGACTTCTTACGTCCAATGGAAATACAAAGGAACTGGATTCACTTAACGAGAAGCAAATGAAGACATTCAAATAACAGAACAACTGCAAGACTACAGACCTTAATTAAAGTCAGAAGCAAAGTTCCTCTCCTTGCTCCGTTTCTCCCTAAATGCGTCACAAATACAGCCACTTACTTCTAGAACAATGTGTTAAGCATTTTCCCCCAAGTTGTCATGTCCTTTTTTTTAATCGAGTCATGTTCTAAAATCCTACACTTTGGTACAAGATGAGAGTAGATGAGGAGATAATGAAGTAAATAAATTCAATGTGTTTGCCAAGAACACATATATTGGAGACTAAAACAGTGTAGAGACTAAAACAGTGTAATAGATGATCTATTCCACATAGCAGGGAAATAGAAGTATTGTTAGCATTTCAACATCCAACAGTAGAGGGCAGCACTGCCCTTCTTTTGCAAAATACAGGGCAGGGCAAAAGGAGGTTTACAGTTGTTCATATGGGAAATAACAGTAATTAATAAATAATACAAGAATAAACTTTTATATACTCACAACTGTGAGCCTACTTTTGCCTCACCCTGTATTGAGTGCTCATGAGAAGTAAAATAAAAGCAAAGTTCTTGACCACTGCATCCATGCATTTACCTTTACCCGATACCTTAAAAAAAACACGTATATCATACTGCCTTGATGATTACATAGAAAAAACTTTAGAGACTGTATCCCCTTGAAGTAACTGGTGGAAAATGCAGAGGGTTTTAGGTCCTCTGCTCAGGATATGGGTTCTGTCTGGCAAAGATAAACAGTAGCTTGACCCTGGACAATCAGATAGAGTTATTGTATGAACAGACCTAATGCTCCTGTGCTTTCTGGGCAGAAGTCAATCTACTGAACTAGCAGGATGTGGTTTTAAAATGTGTGTAACTCATATGGTCTGAGCCCTGATAACTACTTGTAAATTATAATTCACTGGACTTGATTGTGCTGTCTGTTAGTTTTCCTGTCTGTCACACCTGAATCAGACCAGACCTATCTGTACAATACCACATGCATTGTGACCTTAAAGAATGGTGTCCCACATGAGGGTAGGAGTGTCTCATGAGATTGCAGTTGGCTGAATGGCTGTGAATATGTAGAGGGGAGAGTGAAGCCTTCTGTGCTAGTCCTCATTCTATTGGAGTATGATTTCTCTATCTAGTAAGTAGCAAGGACAAATCTGTTATTTTGTACTAAAAGTTACATGATGCTCTTGGGCAGGATGACAGAGAGGAGAGAATAATCCTAATTCTAGAAAATGTATAACCACAGTATCCCTGGTACATTTGGATTCTGCTCTAACCCTCAAAACGTTTTTTGGCAGCAAACCTTCAGTGCCAACTTAAATAAATCCCACCAAGAATAAGAGCTGGAAGATGCTGAGTCTAGTTCCCAGCTTTGCCTTGTGAACTTGGCAAAATTACAACCTCTGAGCCTTTGTTTTCTCATCTGTTAAATATAGATAATGACTCCTAGATGTAGTAAGGGGGTCAATTTGGAAAATATATATTAAAATGCTTTAAAAACCAGTTAAGTACCTAACACATATTTCTATCACTGTAGCTCAAAGAGATGCCTGCCTTCTCTAAACTATAAAACTGTGTTTCTTCTCTTCATTCAGTATCATTATATTGCCTGAGATTGTTCATTTCTATGTGTACTTAACTTTTCCCTCCAACTCAATTGTTTGTTCCTTGAGAACTGAAACCATCAATTATACTTTCTGATATCCTCCACTGCAACAAGATTTTTCATACAGAATAGGTACCCAAATGTTTGTTGATTGATTAAAGCATAAACTGCCATGCAGAATTAACTTTTTAAATTTAATTATAATAAAAAACATAAAATTTGCCACTGTAACCATTGTAAAATGTGTAGTACAGTACTGTTAACTTTATGAACATTGTTGTTCACCAGATCTCTAGAACATTTTCATCCAGAATTAATTTTTAATAGTTTATTTTTATTGTATTTTATTTCCATTACCATTTTTCCCCATTATACCCTCTTCCACCTCCCCCACAGCAACCTTTCCACCCACAATTACCACATTGCTGTCCATGTCCATGAGTCCTTTTCTTTTTTGCTCAATCCCTCCACCCCCTCAATACACCCCCCACAGCTGTCACCCTGCTCTGCATCCATGAGTCTGTCTCTATTTTGCTTGTTAGTTCAGTTTGTTCATTAGATTCCACATATGAGTGAGATCATATGGTATTTGTTTTTCTCTGACTGATTTATTTCATGAAGCATCAGGTTTTCAGGAGACAAAGGGTAAAATTTTCTTCTTTCTTACAGCCATGTAGTAGTATTCCATCATGTGAATGCACCATAGCTGTTTTATCCACTCATCCACTGATGGGACACTTGGGCTGCTTCCAAATCTTGGCGATTATAAATAACACTGCAATGAACATGTACATATGTTCTTTCAAATTATTGTTTCCAGTTTCTTTGGATAAATTACTAGAAGTGGAATCTCTGGGTCATAAGACAGTTCTATTCTTAATTTTTTGAGGTATCTCCATACTGCTTTCCACAGTGTCTGCACCAGTCTGCATTCCCACCAGCAGTGCAGAAGGGGTCCCCTTTCTCCACATCCTCACCAGCACTTCAATGAGATACCATCTCACGCCTGTCAGAGTGGCTATCATCAGAATTAATTCTTAATAACTATCTTCCCCATCATTGTTTCCAAAGCACTTCTTTAGCGATTGGGCACAAACAGGAAAGAAGATACAGAACTTTCACTCTGTAGTTAGGGATGTGTGGAACAAAGTAATCAAAGATTTCTGCTCTGTTTTAAATTCTTTCTCCTCTTATAGAGGTTCTG
>PVKM010018725.1:0-24816 GCA_004027735.1 Carollia perspicillata | reverse complement strand
TCTTTCACAGGAGAAACACCCACAGGTCGGTAACCTGGGAGAACCCCCTCCTGTTCGTCCCCTACCTGCTGCTCCATACTGCCCTCACGTACAAGCTCCGCCTCCGACTGCGTGAGTCCCAGAACGGGTCCAGCCCCTGGGCCAGAGGGTCCGGTGGAAAAGATGACAGGGGCATATTGGCCCAGGCATATTTGGAAAACCTCGAGGTGTGCCCCTGCCCCTGCTGCTGCTGCTACCAGACTTCAGCTGCTGTCCGGATGCTTTTTCAAGCTCTTCCTCCACACAGCCACATGAATTCTCTTCTGACTATGGAGTCAGCTCCAGCGGCAATCTGTGTCTTGCTGGCTGGAAAAGGGGGCCCGCCATAAACTCCACACCCTCCCTCCCCCACACCCGTGACATGCGAGATGTCAGAGGGGCCTACACAGCACTGCAACAAAAACACACGCAGACTCATTACGCTGGCCTGTCAGAGCTTCTGGTTGGAAACAGCCTAATCAGTCACCATGGGGGACTGGTTAGATAAATTATGACACAGCTGACAACAGAAATACATGCAGCCCCTTTAGAAAGCAAGAGAGTGCTTTAGGCATTGACAAGGAGGAGGTTCCAAGCTACACTGTTAATGAGAAATGAAAAGAAATATATAAAACCAGTGTGTGTGGCCTGTCCCCATTTGTATCGTTAAAAACGTATACCTCTGCGGTTACACATGTGAGAATATCTTTAGCTGGATGTACAAGGAAGAGGTCGTTTCAGGGGATGGAGACAGGGCAGGGGGAAGATGAAAAATCACAGTCACTCGATAAAATATGCTTGTTGTATGATTTGACTTGCTATCGGGTGTGTAGTTTCTATTAAAAAATTACTTAGCTGGAGAAAATACAAAAGGAAACCAGACTCTCAAGGCCAACCATCAGGACCGTAGTATTCAGGCTGCCCGAGCTCCCCTTTTTGACTGACGTGTGAGTCCCAGGTAATCAATTCAACATTGGGCCTGGAGGGTTGGAGACCAGCTTACATCAGATACTGAGGACCCGCTGGGGAGATCCCACCAGGCTCCTGCGGTGTCTTTTCTGAGAGAGGATTCCCTGGGGCATTTACAGCCCGAATTTCTGGCTTCCGGGCACTTCCGGTTTGGTAAGAGGGGAGAAAAAGAAAGCGGAAAAACGCAGTCAGGTTGGGGTTTGCAGTGGGAGGTGTGGCCATGTCAGGTCAATGTGGGCGTTTCCAGGGGGACTTTTGACGACATTCTCTGGGGGTGAGCAAGCTGTGACCTCTCTCCCCGGGACTGTGACACCTGGGGATGTTTGCCCCTGGGTGTTGATGACAAGCTGTCCTGGCTTCTCATCCTGGCTCCACCTTTGACTGGCTGTGGGACTGGGGACATGATGAGTTTACTAAGCCTCAGTTTAGTTTTGTTTTCTTTTTTCACTGGAAAAGTAGGAGGGAGGGTGGGAATAGAGAGAGAATACTGCTCCTAATAATGTCATAAGGTCGCTGCTAAAATTAGACTTTCAATAAATGTTGCTTAGTGTGGTGAGATCATGGATTCTGGAGTCAGACTGCCTGGGTTTAAGTCATAGCTGTATCATTTACTAGTGTTATGAGCCTGGGAAAATCATTTAATCTCTGTGCCTCAGTCTATTCACCTATTAACTGGACATAATAATAGTACCTACATGATAGGGCTTTTATGAGCTATAAATAAGTTAACACATGTAAAAAGCTTAGAACAGTGCTGTGTATTTCAGTATTTGAGCTGGATAAGATCTTCACCCTGCTTCTTCTTTTTAATAACGAGGAACTGTGGTCCAGAGAGGGACTTGCCCAAGGGGGGACTGTTGATTAAAACCAGGGGAGTTAAGACCAGTCTTCTAACTCCCATTCTGGAATGTTTTCCTCTGCTTACTTCAGAGCAAAATGTAGTCTTCCATTCTGGTATGAAATTAGAAAGAAGTGAGGAAAACTCTGTTGGCATCAAATAAAATGATATTGAGTTCAAATTCAGTTGTGTGGGCACAGCCAGGTTTCTTCAGCTCTTGAAACTCCCTCTTCCCTGGGACTAGGCTGAGGATAATGACATGTACCTGGTAGTGGTGCTGTGGTAAGGGAGCTGCGTGTGAGATACCTGGCACGTGGTGGTGCTCAGGAAATGGTAATGTTGGTACCAGTTAGTAATAGGTGATGGTATAGTGAGATCCCCCACCCGCGGATGGACGGCTTTTCTTCCTCACTTCCAGGGCTTGCAAACTGATTTGATAATAATCCCCAGTGTGGTTAATTATAACTATACAGATTCATTTTGGTCGCGGTTATTTTCAAAACAAATTGGAAACGGCAGCATAACTTCTCAAATGTCAGGGGTAAGTAAATAAGGTTGTTTCCTAAGTCGGGTAGTGATATTTCTGATCAAAAGTAGGTGTGGCATCATCAGGAAAATGCAAATCAACACCGCAGTGAGAAACAACTCCACACCCACATGAAAGGCTAAAATTTGAAAGACTTGATGATAGGTGTCACGTGTTAGGAAGGGCGAGGCACCTGGAGACCTCATGCACTACTGGTCAGAGTGCAGAATGGTTCAATCACCTCGGAAAATAGTTTGGTATTGTCTTACAAAGTTAACTATAATCTTACCATGCAATTTATCTATTACTGTAGAACAAATTATCCCCAAATTGAGTGGCATTAATCTTTATTTGTTAACCTCTCATGGTTTCTATGGGTCAGAAACTGAGACAGGGCACGTTTTGCTCCACCTCGCCTGGACACAGCTGGGAGACTGAAGGCTGGGGACGAGAGCTCCTGAGGGCTGGTTCACTCACATGTCTACTGGCTGATGTTGTTGTCAGCTGAGGACTGTCATCTTGAATCCCCACCCACGGCTTCCCTGTGTGGCCTGGCTTCCTCACAGGACCATGCCTGGGTTCCCAGGGCAAGCCTTCCAAGTGAGGAGAAGGAGAGTGGGCAGGAAGAGGGAGGAAGAGAGAGATAGAGAGAGAGATCCATGAAAGCGGGGTATGAACATATCTGTTTATATCCTCACAACACTTCAGTCTGGTAAGCAACCTTGTCATCCAACAAGTGAATTTTCCAAAATCGGCGTATGTTAGCCTGTGTGATGGTTAATTTACTGTGTCACCTTGGCGGGGTCGCATTGCCTAGATATGTGGTCAAGCATTACTCTGAATGTTTCTGTGAGGGTATTTCTGGATGAGATTAACATTGAAATCACTGAACTTTGAGTAAAGCAGATTGCTCTCCATAGTATAGATGGGCCTCATCTGATCAGTTGAAGGGCTGAATAGTGCAAATATTAACCTCTGCTGAGCAAGAGGGAATTCTGCCGCACGCAGCCCTCAGAATTCATGCACCAGTCTCTCATTTCACTTGGCAGATTTTGGACTTGACAGCCTCCATAATCACATGAGCCAACTCCTTAAAATAAATCTATTTATCCATCTATCCATCCATCCATCCTGTTGGTTTCTTTAGAGAACCCTGACTAATATACCTTGCTGTTCCCATATTACCAAAGCCACGGAGTTTTTGCCCTTGGTTCAAAATTTCAAATGGGATTTTTATGTAAAATATTTCCCGTGCTACTTCTTCATAGTAGACAGTGTGACCCTAGCATACAGCATTTACATAGCAGCTGTGAGGCTTTGTAGCAAGGCGGCAGCTCTCTGTGGCTGCCCAAGGAGGATGCAAATGGGAACCGTTACATGGCTCGTCAGTAATCTGGTGCAAAGAAGCTGTGCCCATCAGAGCAGAAGCCAATCTTTCATCACTGGAAAATGCGAGTCAACTCAAGTGAAACAGGGCTCTGTCAGCTTATAAAACTTAATTATGTTTTTAACTCCATGAATTTGCCCAACTAAAAATGTTTGAAAATGCCCGATTTCCAGCATGAACCGACAGAAAATTACTTATAAGAGTGCAGTGTGTTAAGACATGATCTGAATTTCTTAACTGCGTCTTCCAGCAAGGATGTGTGTGCTTGAAATGTTTGTGTCACTCTGCATCAGAGTTGCTCAGTTTCTTCTTACAGAACAAATCCCAGAAAAGTCTACTTTCCCCAAGAAGAGAACATAGAGTAGAGGGGAAATCTGAACGTGGCTTAGGTTTTTCACCCTTGTGGAGTTAGGAAAAACACTTCAGCCTGAGGACAAAAGCTCCCTTGTTTAAGCGCTTACCCAGCTGCACTTCGACTAAATATATCCTGGGCAGTGTTTTCACTTCTCCACCCCTCTCCTGGAGCCAATCACACGGTGACAAACGGCTCCGAGGCCCCTAGGGACGGACCCTGCGGAGGCACAGCCTTGGTTACAGGATTTCACCTTCCTCTCCAGCACAGGCCTGCTCCGCGGCTGCTGGCTTCCCCCAGAGGCTGCGGGGAGCCTCAGCTCAGAGAGGAGGCCTTCACGGGTTAACTCCGGCAGCCTCTGTCTGGAATTCACGCACCACCTGGGCTGACAGCATGAATGACTCATTGTTTCCCCTCGGAACAGTCTGAGGAGTGCTTCTCCGTGTCAATAATGGAGGCAAAGTAAAATTGTTTTTTCCTTTCAACATAACCAACTCTCGAAAACTGACTATAGCACTGGAAATCTGGAGAGTGTGTTTCTTATGGGGTAACCGTAGCCAAGGTTACTGCTTTGAGTTGGTCTGCGGGGACAAAGGATTTGAATTTACTGTCTACAAACAGAAAGAGGCCAAAAACCAGGGGTCCTTTTACTCATAGAGTGTGTGCCTGTCCTATAAAACGAAGCAAACTTAGCTGAAACGTCTAGTCTGCCTGAGTCTGTGGTTGGACTGGATGCAATCCTAGATGTTGTATTACTCACAATTTGTAGATATGGAAATTTTGATGGATCATTTCCCATAGCTAAATGTAAGATATGCATCCATTGCAGTTTGTATATGCCTTTTGCACTCCTATTCCTAAAGCAGTGTACTAATAATCATGCCCCATCTTCAGTTTTTCTGTATGGAGCTCTTCCCTGATCTCGGCAAGCTTTCCACTCCTAGGGAAATGGGACTGGGAGATTGGCTTGGGCTGTGGGACCCTTTGCTTTTCATGAATACATCTCAGTCCAGAAGCCTGAGAGCCAGATGACGTTTTTCTGTCTGCACATGTGTCGTAGACAGCACAGTTTCAACTCATATTTCTTTGGCCGCCTCCTTCTATTTACCTACATTCATAGGTGTTTAAAGGAAAATATTGAACAAAAGACATGGAAAAGTAAGTAAATATAGAAAGGAAAGGAAGGAAGCCCTGTGCAGATCAGGACAGAGGTGCTAACTCAAATCGGGGGGAGGAGGGTGGCACACAGCAGTGTTCTCCTCGTCACATTCAGTGACAGCCCTGAATAGATTCCAAGTCACTGTGACTTGGAATGAGGATGCGGGCTCTTGATACCGAAAGAAGAGGGAATATGCACAGAGCGTGGAGACTAAAAAGGGTGCTGGATAAAATGGCAGTAATGCCTCTATTTTAGTTGATATGAGTCCATTCACGCAGCCTTTAAGTTTCTTCAGGAATGGGAGACGGGCTTGTGTTTGGCTGGTGTCGTGAGATATATGGGCTGACTCTATCCCGTGGATGGAAATTCACGTGGATTCTGAATTAGAAACAATCAAAATTACAAAGGGCATGTCCATTTCTATCAAACCTATGCTGTAATTTAGCAGATTGAGTCTCTTTCTTTGGCTGTTAGTATCCTTAAAGTCAGGTATCAGAATATTTTGCATTAGCCCTTTTGATGCTACTGAAAACCTGCAAAGATGAAGTATTTCTCCATTTTTGTAGACAGCACACAATTATTGCAGCATGCTTAGGGAAATGGCAATAATCAAAGCTCTGGTTTCTCACATCTAACCACCAACGTGCTGTGCTCTAAATGAGCCCGTTTTACATCGTATACAGTGTATTTGCCAGTGAGCTTCCTTAGCTACTGAAGATTCTGTGGTCCTTGTGCCAACACGATAATCATGCAGAGCTGTTGAACTATCTGGAGGACTGTGACTGGAGACGAGCAGAATAAGCAGGATCCTACTATGTGCACTATGGTTTGGGTCTTCCAACAGAGGCTGGAGTGTGTATTGGGGGCAGCTTCTAGGCCGTCCCAATGAGAAATGACTTAAACTTCCGTTTGCTCATCAGGACAGCTACCTTCCCCTTGTCCCTACCGAGTCTTTTCATCAAAACACAGTTCTCGCGACTTCAACTCTGCTTCAGGTCCTTTCTGGTGATTGGTGGGTTCATTCTGCTTTTCTCAAGTCCCAAGTAAATGTAGTTTGCCTGGCTGCTTGTTTTTTCTCCCAGTGCATAGAACCCTTCCACCATGAGCTTAATAGATGTCAAGTTCTCTGACACCCTTCCCCTTGACAGCCCTGTTGTACACCCTTCACTCGTTCGTCAGCGGGCTTAAAAGGAACACCGTGGCTTCTTAATGGAAGGGTACGTCAGAATCGACTGGGAGGCTCTTCCTAACTGATCCCACCCCAGTCACTTCCCTAGCAGTTCTGCACTTTGGAAAATACTAATAGGGCCAGGCAGGGAGAAGGGGACAGATGATGAGAGTTGCATGTCACGATGTCACAGCATGTTTGGAGCAGAGAGGATCACTGGGCCTTGACTCCATGGTATCATTGCATGCTCTGTAATGCTGTTAAAGGACAGTGAACACTCAAGGTGTTTAGAAAAGATTCCGTGTTCCACTAAACCAGATAGCGTACTTCTTCAAACAATGTATTAATAGCTGTAAGCCATCAGACTTTAGAAGGAAGTAATTGAAAATCCTACCTTGAACGCAAAAGTTATATTAAATAAATCTCTGGAATTCAAAACTACGTAACATATTAAATATGTCTTTTTAAAGATTTTATTTATTTTTTAGAGAGGGGGAAGGGAGGGAGAAAAGCATCAATGTGTGAGAGGAACATTGATCAGCTACCTCTTGCACACCCCCAACCAGGGACCTGGCCAGCAATGCAGGCACGCGCCCTCGCTGGAAATCAAACCAGCGACCTTTTGGTTTGTGGGACGACACCCGACCCACTGCGCCACACCAGTCAGGGCTTAAATATGCTTTTGTTATCTTGGTTAGTTTTATGTGAGACAGAACACCAATACCCTTCTACTTTGTATGTACATCAATACTTGCTGGTGTTTCGAGGAGAAAGATCATATTTATATAGATGCTTATTTTGATATGAAATCATTGATAGCAACAGGACTAATGATTTCTTCTTGTTCATGAGTTTTACAAAATAGTTCAAACATTGTCTATCGTACATAAGAAGCTATGGGTAATCCTCTAGAAAACCATCTGCATGAAGTGATTTTGTGTGTGTATTCCATGCCTATTGAGTCATTAAGGACAAAGGGCATATGAGAGTACATGAGCTTATCTCACTGGTTTTTGATAAGTAGTTGCTATAGGAATCTGATTATCATGTGCATATCCAACCCCAAACCAGAAAATGTTAGATATTCAGGGTGAAATTGAAGAATTGGCTAAAGACGGTATTTTGGGAAGTCTGTTTAAGTAGCTGGGTTTAAGAGTTTGGAATCTTAACCATTTGCTTGAACTGGTTCATGCCTTGGACACGTGGATTTAAAAAAAAAGGAAAAAAATAAACATGGCCAGTTGTGTGTGTCTCAATAGGGGAAATGACCAAGTGTCTTAGGAGCCCAGGACAGACCAAATCAGAATGAGGTGAGTGATCAGGGGAGGAGGTCAGGGAAAGATCCGTAAGGAAAGTATAGCAGAGCTGTCTTGGTAGTTGAACCAAGCAAACAGAAACTGGAGGATGGTGGTCCAGGCTGAGTATCAGTGCGTGCTAAGTCACGGTGGCCACCAGCAGCCCAAGCCTTTTGTCAAAGCATCTAAGGTAGGTGTTTGACAGTCGGAGCTCAGTGGAGGGAAGAGGTCTTCCGTCTCCAGCATCTCTAAGGCTGTGCAATGAAGAGGGGTGAGGGAAGATTGAAGACTGAACTCATAAGAACATCAAAGCCAGTTGCCCATTTGGCAGTTCTGAGACACAGTTTCATGGTCTGGTGCAGCAGGCAAATTCACTCAGCATCTGTTAGGAATTAGATGTTATTTCAAAGAAAACAGGAAGTAAGAATTTGAATCAGAATAGAAAAATTAACCCTCTCTATTTGGTCATTCAGTTCTGGCTTCCTACTATTTGGCTCACTAGTTTGTCAGAGGAAAGGGGGACCATCGGGGTGAAAAGTTGAACGCAAGCAGACTGAAGAAAGAGGTGGCCTGGGCTGTCTCTATATCCTTTGTCGGGGTAAATACAAATCTCAACAAATCTCCCCAGCACAAAAAGGGAAAGAGACACTCACCCCTCCCTTTCTTTCAGCATTGACTTTAGAAAATTTGTGATGTAAATTTTTCTTCTCTGTCCCTTTGAGAACTATGTAAACCTTTTCAAAAGCTAAGTTAGCCTCTTGTCAGCTTTGCAAGCCAAGGATGCCCTTCTCAGTAACCTGGGAGCCATCTCTTTGAAATGTAATCGTCAAGGAAGATAACATCCCTATTTCCCAGTTTCTGTGGGAGAGTAGGAGTCTAACTTCAGTAGGTGCCTGGTTTCAAGTTATAAACCCTCCTCCTGTTATAAAAATGTATGTTTCTTTTTCCTAATTAGCTAACACATACCAGCTACCAATTACCAAGGTGAATTTAGAATGAACTATGTGTGACGCGTGGAGTTGCCAAGTCCTCCTACCTGAAGACCTGTTAGTATTTGTTTACCTTGAGAACAGGTATGTCACAGGGTGTGTCTGTTTACCTATGCATAAGGGTGCAAAGTCTTTGCAGTCTCTCAGTGTATTGATTGCCTGTGCTGCACATCAAATTTTGGTTTAATATTTATTCAGTAACAAAACTGTTTTCTTTCTCTTTCACTTCTGTGGAGAGTTTTTTGGGGGCTGGCAGGTTATTTTGTTTTTCATTATAGTTCCTTAACACCTGCCACAAAGATTGGCTCGGTTTAGGCTTTCCAGCTCAGAGTTTGATAAGCATATAAACGCCTGGACTTATGCAAATGTGGAAAGTATATTAATAACAAAGCAGAACATATTTCTGGGAAAGAGACTTTCACACTCCTCTCAGAGAGTGCTGCAATTAGAAGATACCACGTACTCTCTGCAGTGTTCACAGACGCAGTTTAGCACAATGGCAGACCAGCACAGGCAGTCCTGACTGTGGCCTTGGTTTGAATCTCAGCTCCACCCTTCACCAGCTGTACGTCTAGGACCTACTCAAACTCCTGGCGCCTTAGTTTCTCCTTCTATAAAATGGTAGATAGAATGGGGTATGTGCCTCATAGCATAGTGTTTGCCAGAGTAAAAATCCTCAATAGTGAATTTTTAATATACAGCGACATTTTTTAAGATTTGTTATAGGCAGAAACATTTGTGGGATACAAAGATGAATAAAACATATAGCTCCCATGCTCAGAGGAATTTACGATCGTATAATAACTACAATGGTATCATAGGCTTCATCTGGGTATAAACCAACCTTTACAGAAAAAAGAAAAACCAATTGGTATTTCTAAAGGGGAGGGAACTGCCAGGGGCCATTACCTAATTGAGTTCCACATAATTATATGGCTTATAGTCCAGTTTAAATCTCGAAAGACTTCTCCCTGAGCAACTTTAACAGGAAAAACCAGAATTCTTATAAAAAAAAAAGGGAATGTATCATTAACTTTGAAGCCGAAAGCCCTGCCACACCAAGGTTAAGAGAGAATGGCTTACACACCCTGAAGCACTCCTTGGTATCTCTCCCATCCAGGCAACCTAACCAAAAGGGTTATAAAAGTAAATAAATACTGACATTGAGCTTTCTTAAAGTCACCCAACAACTCTTGATTTCTGCTAAGCTCAAGGGTGTTCAACTGGCTTTGCTTTGTTCCTGGCGCATTAAGACAGCACTCGGCAGCCATATTGGAAACAAAAAGGCTGCGTGCGCCAGGGGTGGTGGAGTTGGTATCCAGGCAACGAGGTGCGCGCGCCTATCGCGCAGCCGCACTCCGCTGCACCCGCCGCCAGACGCGTGGGTGGAGCTAAAGGGGGGGCGGGTATGGAAAATTACAGAGGTCTCTTAAAGGCGCCGGTAGGTTTCCTGCCCGAAGCTTTTGCCCTGGTCACCCTATTAAACTGGAATTTGAAGGGGGGTCTCCATTTCAGCTTCGTAGAGGGAATAAAGATTCCCTTCGAAGTCAATTCCCAAGGCAGGCCGGGTCCGTAATTAGGTAAATATGTCGGCATGAATAGGCTCCCTAATAATCAAGAAAAGAAATAAGACAAAATACCAAACCCCTGAAATAATCGACTCTGGTGCAGAAAGAACTTGTAAACATACAGGAATGGGACAAAAGAAGCAACTTCACGAAGCCCCATTGACTGTGGAACAGACTTAAAATGATTGGGCGCTGAAGCAAAGACGACCAGATTTTTGAAAGAATAAAGTGACAAATATATTAAAAATTATCAACAAACGTGTTCAAGAGGCTGCAGGATGGGTTCAGCATGCATCAGATTTGTCTTCTCTTTATAGATCAGTTTATACAGTACAATAATTATGAGCTTTTTCCTGGTTCCTAGTCGTTAAAGAACTTCATGTTAGAAGCTTTTATGATTTACAAGTTAAGCGGTAGTTTATTGCTGTCTTACTTTTTTGAAAGAAGAAATGATTCTTCTGGTTTTTGCAACGTAAACATTCTAGGTATACTCTACTACACTCCGTGACTCCGCAATATTTACTAGAAGCCATTCTGCAAACAGCTGGATGTAAAAGATATACTGGTCTTCCCGAAATAAAGCTCTTGACACATTCAATATCTCTTCTGTCCATTTACTCCTCTCTCTTCTTCCTGTGATGGTTTGCTCCGTGGCACTTTCTTTTTTGTAAACTGCAATCGGGCATACCCATCCCCTCCTGCTACACCCAGGTTCTGACTGCAGACATTACCGTGGGTATCAGAATGTATTGACATGAAATACGGAGGTGAGGTTCCTGTCTTATTGTGGCCCAGGCGAATTGATTTTCCACTCACGGACCGAGCCGTTTTCATCATGCTTCACGGCTATATTTAAGTCAACCCTTCTCTTAACATCTTTTTTTTTTTCTAATGTAAAATCTTTCACATTCCAATCGCCATTTAATAATTTCTGACGTCCGGTTTCTTGTATTCCAGAACGCAGAGCTGTGATATCTGAGAACTAAGCAAATGTTTGGCAGGAGTTTAGACACCTAGGACAGTGTTTAGCCCGTGATTTTCAAGTTTAGACGTCAAAGAAAGGATGAGATTTGTGATATTATCCTGGTTTCTAGAACCACAGGGAAAACTAATTACAAGTAAAAACAAGGTATGTTGTGTAGAGTTGTCATCCACTTTGAATTTAGATTTAGTCTCACAGGAACTGTGCTTTTGAAACAAAAATGTGTGCAGTTGCAGTTGGTGCCTGCATTTCTGGCCTTCGAAATCATTTATCAAAGCTAAGAAACTAAATCTTTCAGACCAGATGATGTTTCTAACTATTAAAAGTCTTGGTCGTGGAAAGACTAGTCTGGAATGATACATAATAGCTGCAGAGCTAGGCCAGTGCAGGTGCCAGTGCTGGGAACTGTGGCTGCCCACTCTCCTCCACAGGAAAGTGGCATTTTACAGCTGGCATAGCTCTGCGGGTGTCAGTGGAGGAGAGGAGCCCTACTGTGCCTGGGAGTAGTCTCTGCAGAATAGAGATGGACAGAAAATACTGTATACAGCTTGGGGGAAAACTGTTGTACACATAACAATTTATGTTTCTATTATTATTTATTACTGTATTATTTTCCATATGAACAACTATAAACCTACTTTTGCCTCACCCTGTATAAAGAATTCAGGTGGAAAGAGTCACCTGGATTTTCCCTATGAGATCTAATTCTACTGTTAAGTGGCTAAGGGGCTAAGTTATTGTAAACTAAAATCTAACTCTGACGGTTAAAATATCATGAGAGAATTCCGGAAGAAAACTAAGTGTTTAAAGATGTGTAAAAATATTGGTAAGCAGAGTTGGGAGATTTTGGGTTGCTTATTTATTTAATAAAGGTGATAAAATGGCATAGTTCATAAAATTCTCCAAAAATAAATTCTTAGGTCTTAGTGCAGGAAGACAGTTTGGGAATTCAGCCTTTGAAGTAGGGGTGTCAGATAAAACACAGGATATCCAGACCAATTAGAATTTCTGATATACAAGGAATAATTTTTTCATATAAGTAATATACTAAATTACATAATTGCACTAAAATATTACCAGAAATGTAACTGTATCTCTATTTGTCAAATATGACAATCATACTTGAAGGGCCTTACAGAGGGCACATGTAATTAGGTTTCTTCGTCTGCATGAGTGTGGTAACCACCACCAGAAGCTTCCGGTTCAAGGCGCCAGGCTGAGCTGTGAATGTGACTCACAAACCATACAAGTATGTTGCCCCAATGAATAGATGGCCACTATGTGCAGCCCATCAAAATATCATGATCACTTACTGTTAGCTTGCTCATTCGTCATTTATTATTTATTGAGTGCCTGCTATGTGCCAGGCACAAGTTCTGGGCAGAGTAACATAAATAAGGTAAAAGTCCCCTTCTGTGAAGAGTACTTAGTTTCATCAGGTGGACTAACATGTAAAATAATAATTGCAATAAATGATAGATTACAAGTTTGATTAGAGAGCCAGGGGAATATCAAGCTTATCTAAGGCAGGGGAAAAACAGGAAGACTTCAAATAGGAAGTGACCTTGAATGATGGAGACTTAGCTGGTGAAATCCAAAAGGACAAGAGTAGGGGGAACTGCACATGCAAAGGCAAGGAGTATGAGGGCATTGTGGGGTTTCTTAAAAAGCAAACAAAATAGGACAAGCCAACAACTACAAAAACAGTGAAGAGTCAGGTGGCGCAGGGGCTGTAAGAGGATTTGATGAGGCTGTCTGATAGGACAGGATGGGGCCAGATTATAAAGATAAGTCCACCGAGCTCAAAATCTCCTGTGGGCAGTCAGAATAGGCTCAAGGCAGTGGTGGTGGGCAGAACTGTGATATAGAACACTTTTTCTATTTATTCTTTTTAAAAAAGCGTGTGTATGTGTGTGTGTATTATCTTGTGCTGGATCCTTGGAACGTAAAAATGAACACAGTACTGATCTTGGTCTTCTAGGCAAACCAGTTATGTGCACAGTCACATTCAATACAATGGAAGCAGTGCTGTAAAGTGATAGAGTAAACACTGGGATGGGTCGAGGGGGTGAGAAGGGTGCACTCCCTGGGAAGGGAGTAAGAAGGCCAGCCAAGGCTTCCCAAAAGAAGAGATTCAGGAGTTAAGGTGGGTTTTTTTCTGTTAATTTAGAGAAATTTAACAGATATCAGAGGCAATCACCACGGTATCATTGACATAATACAAATGTTTCACTCCTCTCTCTTCTTTTCAGACAAACGAAGGCATCATCTACTCACCTTTTCATATCTTGATTTTTAAAATTTAACAATATATTTTGGAAATCAGTACATGAAGAGCTAATAATTTATTTTTTATTTATTTTCCTTAATTCTTTTTAATAGTCCCATAATATTTCATTGTAGCGGTAAATCAAAATTTTTTATACTGATGCTCCATCGGACACGTAGAACTGTACATCTCTCACCATCATAGATGGTATCTCTGTACGCATCCCCTTTTTGCCCCCGCGTAAGGACATCAATAGGATACATTCCTAGAAGCAGAATTCCTGGCTAGTAGTTTGCTGTGTTTATTTTTTGATAGCTTTTGTGCAGATTCCCCTTCACAAAGAATTTATATTAACTTATGCTTTTGTTGTCATGATAGTGAGGCTTGAGTTGCACTCTGATTAAAGGGTCCTTTACCAGGCAGATAGAGAGTGAAGAAAGAGCATGTGTAAAGGGAAGATGATACAAGGAACAGCCAACAGCTTGGGTGAGGCTGCAGAACTGGAGACCTGTCAGAAAGCGACTGGGCAGAGGAGAGAATGAGGAACCAAGTGCAGGTAGAAGGCGGTTTGAGCCAGTAGAAGGTTTCATAATCACTACCACCAGCTGAGAGCTTATTTGTGCCAGGCATTTTGCTAAGCACTGCATACTGTCTATTGTATCCTCATAACAAAGAAAGACATATTCCCAAATTGGGGGAAGGAAACTGAGGCCCAGAGATGCTAATCTGCCCAAGGTCACACTAGTTTGCAAATGATGGAGCTGGAACCCACCTCTGGCTTCCTCTGACTTCTGTGCCTCACTTCTTAACCACTTCTCCATGGGATCTTGAAAGAATGAGGAGCAGGACTTGGGGGCTATTTGACATGGGGGGAGAGGGACATTTGGGGGAGACTAGAAGACAGTGAGGCAGAGGCCTGGAGAGCCCTGACCCTGCTGGAACATGCCTACAACTTGCAAGACCTTTTCCTTTCATGCTGGCACTAACTGAGTGGAATCTGGATTATTTTCAAGTTCAAACAGTTTTTAAATATTGGGAAAAAAATTGTTTTTCTTCTTCCTCCTCCCATTCTCACCCCCTTCTTCATTTATTCAGTAGCAGATTTTACACTTCAGCTCCTAGGAGACAGGTTTCTAAGAGCTATGTAGCTTTCAAAAGCTGTTCTAAGTCAATTGACCCTCAGAAGAAGTACATTTAAAAATATCCATCCATTTGGTGTCTTAGTATCAGCTCTGAAATCTTAATGACAAAACAAAAAATCTAGAACTGTTTTGAAAGGATCAGTGAATAGTCAGTCTCTGATAACTGATTTTAATCTCACATGCAGTGCTGACATAGATAAAAAATCCTCCTACGTTGTATATTGTACATCTGTAGAATTAGACTCTTTAGCAACTGGCCTCTGCGCTTGGGTGTTGTCGCCAAAAGGAAGACTAGTAGAGAATAATAGTGATTGCCAAAAATTGTAGCTTTTAATGCATCAAATCCTTTTGAATAAATATTCTTAAACTGTGTTCTCCATCTTAGTGGAATGCATCTTATTCTAAATATAGTAATTAAAAAGGACTTCATTTAAAGAGAAAAGAGAGTTGTTTAAAATATAGGGGCAGGGGGATCAGAACGGGTATTACCCCAGGAAAGGGGGTCACATTCTCTGGACTGATTTTATGACCATCACACAATGGCCTCTAATCGTATTTTTCTATTATTCATGAATTTGTTTTATTCCTCCTGACCTCTTGCTATCTGTAAATCACTTTTAGAGAGCAAAGGAAAGATTGTGGCAAAGAGAGTTCAATTTTAGATTAGACTATACAGTGGTTTCCTGGAAGAGAGTATCAAAGTATCATTACACTAATATAAAGGAGAAACCTTAGGACTGCTCAGCCATGGCCACGTGGCTTTAAACAGAGCTGTCTGTCCTGTCCCTGTGGATGAAGGGTCTAGCAGCATATCCACAACAGAACAATAGAAAATTGCTAATACAATGATATGAGAATGTGTGATGTTTAGAGGTCTTTAGCCTAAATAACAACATTCATTTACATTAGGTAATTTTGGAGAATTACAAAATTTATGCATTTGCTGCACATTGGAAAAATAACTTCAGCAATTAGTTTCTCTTGAACCACATCTATATACAGAAATGAACTAGTGATAAAAAAGGTTTCTGTATTGTAATAGATTGACAGCAAAAGGATTCCTTTTAAATATTTTGCTTGATGTTATATATCCATGTCTGGTGCTTGTTAGACACACATGTGTATCAAAACAACGCACAAAGACCGTATGATTTAGCCCTGACTGGTGTGGCTCAGTGGGTTGGGCTTCACCCCGCAAACCAAAAGGTTGCTGGATTGATTCCCTGTCAGAGCACATGCCTGGGTTGTGGGCAAGGTCCCCGGTGGGGGTGTTGTGAGAGGCAAGCAATCAATGTTTCTCTTCCTTTCTTCCCCTCTCTCTAAAAATAAATAAATAAAATCTTTATAAAGAAAGGGTATATGATTTATAACTTAAAAGAGTAAGTTTAGAAGAGTGAAGATAGGAAGGAGGAGGGTGGGTGGAGGTGGAAAAAGGTGGTATAAATGGTGATGAAAAAAAAGAGTGAGGATAATCAAACTAGTAGAAATGAGATTTGAACTCAGGTGGAATGCTGATGCATGGTAATTAGAAAACTCCAGATGGAACACCATTAACCCAACAATTTGGGGAGTCAAATATGCATCAGTGAACCTTGAAAAGTTCAGATTTATTGTAAATCTTACTTTACCTAAATAAGCGAAAGCTTTTCATACAGAAGTATTCATGCCAACATTATTTACAAGAGCAAAAAAATGACAAATTTGGTGTCTAAAAATAAGAGCATGACTAATGGTTACTTTTTTGATAGTCATCTGATAAGAGTATCATGCAGGCTCTAAAAATCATGAAGATTGTTATTTGACATAAGAAAATACACATTATACATGGCTAAATACAAACTGTGTTGCAAAACTAGGTATAGTATTATTTTAAGACAAATAGAATTTGCTAAATATTGGTTATTTCTTGATAGTGGCATTCCAGGTGATTGATTTTTTTCTTTGTATCTCTCCATATTTTGTATGTTTTAAGTTAAGCATAATTTTCCTTAGGTAATATGAACTAAAACAATTCATTTTAAAAATGGCTAGTGTGGCTCAGTGGATAGAGCGCCAGTCTGCAAACCAAAAGGTTGCCAGTTCATTTCCCAATCAGGGCACATGCCTGGGTTGCAGGCCAGGTCCCAGGTTGGGGAAACTGAACAGTGTTTCTCTCCTTCTCCCACCCTTCCACTCTCTCTAAAAATAAATGAATAAAATCTTTTGAGAAAAAAAAAGGTCAGTAACGGTACCAAATTGTATATGCAATATAGTCTCCCCAAAACACTTTAATCTATGCCTTCAAGGACAAGTACCTGAATTACTGCAGTACATGTTCTTCTTTCACCATTTTTCTAGTTAAAAAAAAATCAAATCTGCTAAATAAAATATTTTAACATTTAAAATACATTTCCTCCTTTTATCAGGAAGGAGTGCTAATGAAACTCTGGAGGCAAACAACTTGAGGTCTGAGGATGCTGTCTAAATCTTGTGCTTCTATCAGGCACATTTACAGAAAAAAGTTGCCCAAGATGCTATCTGAACCCTGTGTACAAAAGGAGACAAAGAAGGGGTAATCACTGCAAAAAATAAGGACAAAATGAGGCAGCCTTCTTTTCAGGAACTGCGAAGACGCAAAGTGCATTCTTTTCCCCGGCTGAGGGAAGGGGTTTGAAACATAGTCCAGCCTTTCTTTGCCAAATGATGGACTTGAAAGTGAAACCTGTGAAGGCATGGATACAAAAAGGAGTGGCTGAAGGGGAATTTTCTCAAACTTCTGCTTGGGTCAAAAATCTGTAGTCTTAAAATGAAAGCCTGGGGCTTCCCCGCAACCCCCGTCCTGATCACATTATACCCTTTCTAGTTTGTCCCTTAATAGCAATGTTTTATCAGCGCTCAAGTGTTAAAATCTCTCCTAGATTGAGGAAAACACAAGGACTCCCTCCTTTATAAAGAAAAGTAATGTCTTTCCTGAGCCTTGTCACTGTAGCGTCAGAAATGTTATTAATAACCCTTGCAGACCTTCGGGAAGCAAGTTTTATTACTAAAATTAAAAAAGTCACATTATTTCGGAGGCTTTCCAATGGTCTCACAAATAATGAAAATCTAACCCCAAATCTAAGGGGACAAATTTATAAATAAAACCAAGGACAAATGACTCCTTTATGCTAAATATACCATCGCAAGCCGAAGGGCTTATGCTATTTTTACCCACACTGGCTCTTTTACATCCCAAACTCAGTAAAATAAAGCGGAGAGAAGGAATGAAAATTAATCCAGAGCAGTCGCCCAAGCAGAAACTGAAGTGCTGGGTCCATGAACTTGGAAGGGGAAGCTTTGGGCCTTTATCTAATGCCATGCAGACTAAGTGACTGTTTCCTTTATTTCCTGCATTACATAATACACAATGATCACCACCTACACTTGACTTTTTGAATAAACAACCCATGTGGTGATGTAAAATGATAGAACTTCGTACTTTGGCACACCTTTTGCCCCAGAGCAACTCTTGTGTACAAATCAAACGAATTCCAACCACACTTAGGCAGTGCGGAGAAGCTACTTTAAGCCCTAAAATGATTCAGGGATATTTTCTCCATCTGCATGGAGGCTGGTCTAACCTTTTGAACAAAAGCTGGAAACCGTAAATGAAACTGCAAAAAGAGGAGAAAAGACATTTTAATCCAAATAGGATTCGCCCAGCACTATCTGCAACACCGTTCTCTTCCAAAGCGAGAAAACGCCCAGAGGAAGGCTTTTCTGCCTTCCCGGTTATCGTTTACGAGCAGCAGCAATCGTAGGGTCAGAAAACAACGGGCACCTAAAAGAAAACCGGCGGCTCCTGGCGAACGCGCCGCAGGGAACCTTAGGGGTGCCCAGGGCCTGCCCCACTTGGCACGTGCGACTGTCTGCTCCTCTGTCCAGGAGCCGCCGGGAGGCCTCCAAAGCTAGGCAAAGTAACAGCGCAGCAGGTCTCCAACGTGCCATTTTGCTCATTCAGCCCTGCACTCCGCTATCCGCCATTTAAAGGATCGGCCGGCCCTAAGGGCATCTAGCAAACCACACCCTTCGCTACCGCCGCGGCCATCTTGTTGTTTTCTTCCCTGCCGGCCACGTGACGAGCCGCTGCGGAAGCTCAGGTCCCGCCCCAACTTCCGGCCAGACCGGTTCAAGCCGGCCGTGGCCTACAGACGCGCGGCTGCCCCCTGGCGGCCGGCCGCTTACGAACTCGCCCACTCTTCCGCCATTTCGTTTCCGCTTTGCCGCACGTCCTGCTTTGCAGCAGCATAGCGCCCTGCTGTTCGATCCTGGCGCCGCGGCTCGGGCCTCCCTGTGCGGCGCTCCAGCGTCTTCAATTGTGTTCAGTGTGAGTCACCTGCATCATTACGCGCACTTTACACATTAAACGCATCACACTTGTATCGAGAGATTTTGGTACGTGGTGATTGGCGTGTCAGGTCTTTGAACGAGGAGCCCCCAGTCTTGTTCTGACCCTGGCTCCGGGCACGTGGCGACGCAGCCGTCCCCAGGGGTGGGGCTGGGGACACAATCCAGGGCCCTCCCCCGCCCTCCTACCTGCTGCAGATCTCCACACTGCATTTCCTGAGTGTCTGTCAAGACAGACCCGCGCACGTGGTTTGTCTTATTCACCCTGCACCACACTCTGTGGGATGGAAGTTGTTGGGTTTTTAAAAAGAAAATCGAAGCCCCGAATATTTGCTCCAGTGGTAGAACCTACGTTGAATCTTGGGCATCAAATTCCCCACACAACAGTGGATCTCAAATGACCCTGCAAATCTGTAGCCTCAGGGGGCTCGTTACAAATGCAAATAGTGGGGCCTGGGTTCGCTAAGATTCACCGAACTGTTAACATTTGGCCGCATTTGTCTTATCATTTTTCTCATATGAGAGTTGCAGAGCAACCCTATTTTTAAGTTAGGGAAACCAGAGTTTAGAGAAACAAATAATTGCCACGGTGCTCAGTTTATAAATTAGGGAGTCAGGATTTGAACCCAGTCGATTACCTCCATTAAAAAAAAAATATCTATCTATCTATCTATCTATCTATCTATCTATCTATCTATCTATCTATCTATCTATAGTCCAGTGGAGTTTGCCTTAGCTGTTTCAAACAGGAACAAACAAGGGAGATGTCTCAAATGTTAAGGATCGTCCTTCAGAGGAGCTGGCCCTACCAGGCTAAGTTTCTCTCTTTGCAAAACATGGTAAGTCAAAGGCTATTGTGCGATAGGGCGTCAGGAATGCTGGCGCTCAGGTTTGTGGGTCCAAAGGTTTAAGCAGACCCTGAAGGGACGGGGGCCATTAAAAGAAGCTGATGGAAGGAATGAGAGCCACTTGCCTCGAAGGGAACTGAATCATGTGCTTGTAATTCTATTATCTCCTAGTTTTTGTTCTTTTTATGCTTTGATTCTCTTGAAATTTTCCTTTTTCTCTACCCTAACCTCTGTCCCTAGTTACATTCCTAATGTTACATTCCTTTAGCATAGCTCTAGGTGATCAGTTGCTGGAGTTCAGGGCCCAAGCTATTGGTCTCTTGGCTTGCTTCTTCCTCCGGTCCTTACTGGCTGGTGGTTTTATCCCTGCCCAGCTGACTGACATGGTTCTATTTTCAAAGTGTAGACTCAGATATTCCTTTATCTCCTGGGTGTTTCCACCTGCATGTCTCAAAAACCCCTCAAAGTGACCTACCCAATCTCCATTTAAAGTCCCTTCCCTTGTGCAGTTTCCTTTTCATCTGCTGTCCTGTCTGAGCAGATACTTGGGAGCCATGTCTGGCACTACCGCTAGCCAGTGACTCTTCCTCGTCGCTCAGGCCTTTCCCTTCTCCATTGCCCCTACCCTGATCCAAGACACCTTCCTCTCCCATTGGCTCCAGTGACAGTTCTCAAACTGGTCTCCCCACCTCCACTGGGCTCCCTTCTGTCAACTCGCCAGGGGGGAGCCCTGTGGCCCTGTCAAAATGCAAATCAAATCTAGCTACCAGCTCTCTCCCCTGAAGGGCTTAAAAAACCTCAGTGACCTCCTGTTGCACTGTGGGTCTAGACCCAAATCCCCAAAAGAACGGAGCAAAGCTCCTGAGGCCACTGGTCCCTACTCTTTGGGGTGCAGGCTTCCTACTTGTCTGGGATCCTTCGCCTGAGTTCTCCCTCCCTCCCATCACCTCCCATCTCCTGTTATTTCTCAGACCTTGGCTCCTTCCTTTTTTGCTCATCTCTTTCTCAGGGACTCTTCCCTCTCCCTAGGACATGAGTTCTCCTTGTGCACTCTCACAGCACTTAATAAAGAATGATATTTTATTGGTGTGATTCTTTGTCCATTTCATCACCCCAGACTGCAATGCCCACGGGCAGAGACTGTGTGTCTTCCTTGGCTGATCCTTGTATCCTAACTGTGGTGCAAGGCACATAGCAGGTATTGAATAAATATTTGCTGAATGAATGAATGAGTCAAAACTGAGTAACAAATAGCGTTCAGTTCTGAGAAGGACCCTTGTTAATAACCAATTACTTAGTGCTGTTACTGCCATCTAGTGGTGGCTGATGTCGCCACACCGCTGGACCCATTATGCTGTCCTTTAGATATCCCTCACTGTATTCCTGGTGCAGAAGGGAATCAGTACGGGAGTAAGGAAGAGCTAAATTAAATTAAACGTGGTTGGTTCATTCTCTTGACTCTAAGTAAAGAGTAAATGTGGGTCTGATTCTTTGACCATGGTAGGGACTTTTTAATAACTGAATCTTACCAACGGTGTGAGTTATCAGATCTGGGCAGTACTGAGAGAGTGACCTGCAAAAGCCCCACTTAAATGAATTTAAGGACGAAGCCTAGACTTTATACACCATTCTTTCTTCCAGAGGCTGGTCAGGTGCAGGCTTCCTGACAGCATCTAGCCCAGAGCAAAGCCCCGCCTCCTCGAGTTCTTCCAAAAAGCACCTAATACAAGCCCAGATTCTGGGTTTCCTCTGTAATGTCCCGGCGTGTAGATGCCCTAATGTCGTTGCACTAAGGAACATGGACTTCGTTAAGCTGAGTGCCACTTTCCAGGTACAAAGAAAATGTTCATCCTTGGCCCTTGAGCGAGGTAGCGGAAGTAGAAGAAGCCCTGAGATGTGGTTCTGAATCCTGGTGCCATCCCTTTCCAGTGGAGGCGCTTTGGGTGGCTCGAGGTTTCTCTAGTGTAAAGGGGGGCTAATGGTATAAGACTGTTGTACTAAGTCCTGATAAATCACAAACTTTTTTTTTAATATACAGTAAGACCTCATTTAACATTGTCAGTAGCTTCTGTGGCTTTAAGCAAAACGCTGTATATGACAACATCAATTTTCCCATAGGTTAATTGATACAAACAAGAGTTATGTTCCTGTGGTGTCTCATTAACAATATTACCAAATGACATGGAAAAAAATGCCCTTATTTAAGGACCTCCTGGGTTAAACCCAAGAAACTGCTGGCTCTGCTCCTACTGCTTGTGGTGGGAGTGGGGTATAAGGCAAGTAGAGAAGGGGCTGCCCGTCTTGGCTTGAAACATGGCAGGTCTTCTGCCATCCACTGGCTTCTGAGGGCTGCCTGCAGGTGTAACCCCGTCCCTGAACTGCACCAGGCATGCAGCTCAAAAGGTTTGCCAGTCTTGATGGAAGGATATGTAAATCTGACTCAATTCACAGCTTCTCTTTAACAGTTCAGTGGAAATTGCATCTAATTTAGGCTCATTCATAATTGTCAGTGTTGTAAATAATTGCAAATGTGGAGGAGCCCACCACAAGGCCTGATAATTACTTCAGGATGAAAACCCAAATGTAGGAACATCATGGTTGCTATGACAACCATGGGAGAAGCCCGGTTGCCCACGGTTACCTATGTTGCCAGATGTCACTGGTGCTTGAGTCTTAGCTCTGAATGAGCCTCAGGAGCATAATGGGGGTAGGTGATGGGAACTCTATGAGCGGGTCTCAGAGGAAGAGCCTCCTAGTGCCCATGGGGATCTCTGACACCCCTTTTGTCTTTTCAGCTCTAATGGGTTCACGAAGAGTATCTCATTTCAGTTGTCGTCTTGGAGCCAGAGAGTCCAAAAATGACCCCTCCCCTAAAAGGCTTTTCTTTAAAAAAATAATGTGTTAAATTTAAAAAGCAATAGAAATAAATGTGGTTCAAGCCTCGAAAATGCAACAGTTCTATGGGAAATTCTCCTTCCTATCCTTTTCCTCCCCCCGTTTTCTCACTTTGTGTTTTGCCCTGAAGATAATTTGTATGCCTATCCAAGACATATTTCTTTCCTTTTTTTTTTACACAAAAGAATATATAACATACACAAAAGAATAATATTATAAATGCTGTTATGCACCTTGCCTTTTTCCTTACTATATCTGTAAATTGCCTTATATTGATCCATAAAGCACTTCCTTAATCTTTTTAAAGTGCAACATAGTTTATTATATGGATGTGCTAAATGTGTTCAACCAGTTCCTATTGACGGCCTTTAAGGTTGTTTCCAGGACTTCGCTGTCACAAAGGTAGCATTGACTAGCCTTACATGAATGCCATTTTGCACGTGAGAGTTATCTGCAGGATAATTTCTAGATGTAGAATTGCTGGTTATACGGATTTCATTTTAAATCACCATCCACAGATCTTGTACTGATTCGCACTCCTCCCAACACTGTATGTGAGGCAGTTTCCCCACAGGCTCAGAGTGTTTTGTCTAACTATTGGGTTTTGCCAGTCTGGTGGGTAAGAAACGGCATCTCAGTGAAGTTACACCTGCATTTTTCTTGTACATCTAGCTGTTCACATGCTTTGTCTATTTTTCTCATGGGTTGTTTGGCCTTATTCTTAGGGAGAACTCTTAATATAGTAGGAAGAGGAACACTTTGTGGATATGAGTTTTAGAAAATTTTTTCTTCCAATTTGTCAGTTGTCTTGAAATTTGACGATATTCGTATAATGGATAATAGCACAGGCTCTGGAGTCAGGCTGTCGATGTTCAGATTGCAGTGAGTTGAATGACTGGAATATTTGCTTACGACCCTTCTGCTCAGAATTTAATAGGTAGTGCTTCGTGCCTCTTCCTTTTCTGCCTGCTTCTGGTCAGTCGACAGTGCCTTCACACAGCTGTATTTAATAAAAAGTCCTGAAATGATCATTGTGACCATCGAGAGGAATAGACAGGTAAAAGTCACTGTGCTCTCACCAAGCTAATATTATTTCTTGCCTGTGTTTTTGCACCACACTTTCTTGTACCCTTGACTCCTGCAGTCTAGTCTCACGCTGTTAAGTCTGGTGATGCTACTCCTTTCCTGGCAAGTCACCGGCAGCCCATCTCCCCCAGAATGGAATGCCCAGGTCCTTGCAGTCAGCTGTGCTGTCCTCCATGTGCCCATCCCCATTCTGTCTTTTCTCTCTGACTTGGTATCCAATTATTTTCCATTTTAATCACTCTCTTCTTGCCAAACTCACCCTCTTCCTATTCTATGCCTTGGGGCCTTTCCCACTTTTATTCTCTCTTCTGGGATAGGCCTCTCCAACCACTTAAAACCATAAATTCCCGCACCCCTTCCTACTCTTACAGTCTTTTTATCATCTCCACCGACGGACCTCATCTCCATACTGCTCAAAACCAACTTGTTCCCTGGCTGGTGTAGCTCAGTGGATTGAGCGTGGGCCTGTGAACCAAAGGATCACAGTTCGATTCCCAGTCAGGGCACATGCCTGGGTTGCAGGACAGTTCCCAGCAGGGGATGCACGAGAGGCAACCACACATTGATGTTTCTCTCCATTTTTCCTTCCCTTCCCCTCTAAGGATAAATAAATAAAATCTTTAAAAAAAAACCCAGCTTGTTAATTGACTGTCTTCCCGTACAAGGAAGTAAGTTTTACAAAGGCAGGGATCGTTGTGTGTGTTTTGTTTACGTGTGTGTTTCCAGGGCCTGGAGGAGAAGATGCTGAATACATTAGTGTCTCTTTGTCCCTAGGGATACACACAGCTCAGCTCCCCAGTACTGAAAGTGTATGTCCAGGGCAGCTCCTGGCTACATTGGGAAACCGGTGTATTTTATCTTGGGCTCTGTCTCTTCACTCCTCTGGAGTCTTTCCAGTCGCTCTTCCCTCGCAGTGCCGGTCATTCGTCTTAAAATTTGGCAATATCCTAGGTATCCTAG
>PVKM010018724.1:0-24787 GCA_004027735.1 Carollia perspicillata | reverse complement strand
AGAACAAAGCCTGCAGGAGAGACGGAGGCTGACCAGCTCACCTATGACTGTCACACCAGCCCCATCCTTTCAATGCAGAGAAAGGGATGAGGTGGCCGTGGATCTTAATGATATTGATGATGATGATGATGATGGCTGGGATTTATTTAAAACTCATATGTGCCAGAAACTCTAGATGCTTCATATAATTAAGTCATTTAATGTCCACAGCAATCCTATGAGGTAGATCAGTCTTAAGGAAACTGAGGCACCAATACAAAAAAATGCTCAAAATCACACAAATCTAATGGGTGGTGAGACTGGAATTCCAGCCCAGAGCCCTTACTCTCAGCCGCTACGCTACACTGCCTTTGAAGGGATTGAAACAAAAGTTGTAATATAGCCCATGTTAAGAAGAGAGAAAAGGGGTAGTATAAATGAGCTAAATCTTCACCTTCCTTTGAAGGGAATCTGTAGATAAGTTTGAAAATTCAAAATATAGCCACATAAGTTTAGAATATGAAGATAACCATAAGAAACATCTAAAAGAGTTGAAAGCAGTTGCCGTTGGAGCCAGGTATCCAGGGTAAGGGGAGGGGGAAGAGATGGTACAGGAAAAATGCTTTCTGTTATAAGCCTTAGAGAAATCTGAACTTTTTTACTACACACATATATAACTTGAATAATCATAAAAACTAATTTTAGAAAGAAAAGTGGTATCAACTTTGTTAGAATTAATCAGGGCATATTCCAGGTTCTGTTTTTAAAAATCACATGACGCTGATGCCCTGGCCGGGTGGCTCAGTTGGTTGGTGCATCACGCTCTACACCAAAATGTTGCAGGTTTGATTACTGGTCAGGGCACACAACCTAAGTTGTGAGTTTGATCCCTGGTCAGGACACATACGGGAGGCAACTGATTGATGATTCATTTTCTCTCTCTCCGATCAACATATCCTCAGGTAAGGAACTTTAAAAAAAATATTTTATTTATTTATTTTTAGAGAGAAGGGAAGGGAGGGGGAAAGAGGGAGAGAAACATTAATGTGTGGTTGCCTCTCACATGCCCCACACTGAGGACTTGGCCCACAACCCAGGCATGTGCCTTGACTAGGAATCCAACCGGCAACACTTTGGTTCACAGGCTGGCACTCAATCCACTGAGCCACACCAACCAGGACAGGATTTTTTTAAATCTTAAAAATCACATGACACCAATATGACAAAATAACAATAAAACTACCCAGCACATAGCCTAAGCTGAGAATACCGCCACTGGGAACGGGAGGAGTTGTGACGGCGGTGTGGCCTGGCCCATGACTTGAGAAGACTGATCCGAAGTCCTAGGAATAGATTACATCTGTGGTCAGAGATCAATGACAGACGTAGTCCAGTAAGAACACAGCCTCTCCTGATTTGGGAAGGCAGATAATGAAAAGACAGTCTTACACTTGTAGCTACTATTGTCTCAGCTAGAAACCTAATTCAATGACTAACTTGCCAGAGCACCCAATCCTTGAAAACATAAAGACAACTGTCCTCCCTTTAACAATGAGAATATCTCCAATGTGAAGGGGAAGTGGAGGGTTAAAGTAATCGCTACAAAGCAAACTAGAGAGGAAGGGTCCAGACTATGAACAGGCATCTTCGTATCAGTTCTGCCAACAAAGGTAGGTATCAGGCCAGTGTAAGTGGAAAAAGACAAGTATTTTGAAAAAGTCCTTTGTGAGATTTTGGAGAATCTAAAAATTATTTACATCATAAAGCTTTATAACAGCATGTCTTGTTTTTAAAAGTAAATAGGAATATTACACCTCACAGAGCTCAGAATGCTAAAGGTCACTCCAGACAGCTTGCAATATCCCCATTCCCTCCAAGAGCGAAGAGAAAACTGCCTACTCCATTCAAAGGGGCTTACTGAGAACAAGTCACTTAGACAGGTCCAGGAAAACGGCGAGGTACAATTTCCAGTTAATTGTGAACCGTCACCCCTTCTGCAGCCCAGCACAAAGCTTTGCATACATTTCCTATAGAGTTCTGTGCTAAGTAACATTTATTAAGTGCTTACCACCTGCCAGGCACTGTTGTAGTGCTTTATATTCATTGCTAGTCTAATCTTTAAACAGCCCCCACTGAAGTACCCTTATTATCCTTGTACGGAGAAGGAAACTGAGGCAAAGAACTTCAAAGTTAACTAATTTTTTAAAGTTAAACAACTTTACCAAGGCCACAAGGACACCGTGTGTAGGAAGGGAACCCAGGCAGTCTGGGGGCCGTGTTTTAACCACTGCGCAGTACCCATCAGGAGCAGCCAGCGTCTGCGACGACCACTGCAGCAAGCCTCTGGAGACACACTGGCGCGCCTCCTCCTAACACTGTTCTGTAGAAACAAGTCTTGAGATTCTAAGAAAGCATCAGTCCACACAGATCAGTTTCAACCTAACAGGTAGATTTCTATCTCCGTGAATTGAATACCTACTTGCCCTGTCCTAAGTACCAACTAAACAAAGATGCTCTCGAACCACATTCCTAGTCACAAGTAATTCTGCCAGGGAGTGAGTTACTAGTGAATAGCAGAAAATTAAGAGATAACTTTTTTTACAACCAAGATAAGCCATCAGCTGCATAATTAGGCAGGGCGGCAAGCCACACCTCTCACTCGCATTCCTCCGCAAAAGAGAATATTGGGCCTAGATCAGATTTACACAAAAGAGTTTATTTACTTAGACAAATTGAATTGGTAAGTGACAGAGAAAAAATAAAGCTTAAAAGAAAGGATACCCAAGCCAGTTCATCTTTTACTCGGTTCTTCTATGTTCTAGAAATCTTGATCTTCTTGCTTAGCATGAAAGGAAAAAGATTTGTCTTAGTCAAATCAAAATTATCCCTGCCATTCTATTTAATCTCAAAATCAAACTCAAATAACAGGTATCTCCTGAAAGTGTAACAATGAAAAGGTAGACAGATAATCAACTGCAGCCTAAAGACGGGTGTGATGTGATCAGCCACACTCCCCGAGAGCCCCATGGAGGGACCCCTGCAGACCACAGATGGGCACTCGCATAACAAATCTCATCGAAGAGCGCGTGGCGGCTCAGTGCTGAACACCAGGAGACTCACACCTACTTCAGTTCCAGGCTCCAAGACGCCCATTTCCACATCAGCTGTCCTATGTCCCCAAAACAAAAGGGAGTCTCATCTAAAGGCCATGAGGTTGTGGCTGGGCCACTGCCCAACTCAGAGACTGGCACCACAGAGGACTCCTGGTGCGCAGAGGACTTGAGCAGAAGCGCTCAGGTGAAAGAAAATACACCGACAGGGCATGACTGCAGTGGACTGTTGCATAATGAAGTTTCACTTCTAAGTAGGGCTGAGTATTCATTTTCTTGCTTTTCTTCCTGTTCCAATTCATGGTTCTGGTGGTACTTGCCAATTAGCACGATATTCACAGCCATTGCACATGAAGAGAAACATTTGGCAATATTAAACAATTTGCATTACTCTTAAATAAAATACACATATGTTGGTAGATCTAACATAAGTGAAACATGACACTAATTGTTTACATGAGGAATTAATAAACATTGAATGCTGGAATGGTTTTGATTTTATACAACTAATAAGACTTTATTAAATTCAAAAATATATCAAGTTCAGCTACAAATACTTTATATTTAAAACAATTAAAATTCTTGCCCTGGCTAGTGTGGCTCAGTGGATTGAGTGCCAGACTGTGAACCAAAGGGTCTGCAGTTCGATTCCCAGTCAGGGCACATGCCTGGATTGCAGGCCAGGTCCCCACTGGGGGCCACACAAGAGGCAACCACACACTGATGTTTCTCTCCCTTTCTGCCTCCCTTCCTCCCCCTCTCTAAAAATAAATAATAAAAGCTTTAAAAAAATTAAAATTCTTGATTCATATTCTGTATTTTGCCTTCTGAGTTTTTCTCACATAATTAATTTAATGATATAATCAACATACTATAAAATTTTTCCTTTCGAAATACACAAGTCAGTGGTTTTTAGTATATACACAAAGTTGTGCAACCATCATCGTTATCTAATTACAGAACATTTTATTCACCCCCAATAGGAACCCTGTACTCATAAGCAATCAGTCCATTCCTTCCTCCTATGGGCCTCTGGCAACCACTAATCTACTTTCTGTCTTTGGACCTTTTATATAAGTGGAAGCATATACCATACTTTCATTTTGTGTCCAAGGAATAATGTTTTCAAAATTCATCCAAGTTGTAGCTTGGACATATGAACACTGTTCCTTTTTGTGGCTGAGTAATATTCCACTTATCAGTACACCACCTTTTCGTTTATCCATTAATTCACTGATGGACATTTGTGTTGTTTTCACTTTTCAGTTATTATGAATACTACTACTATAAATGTTCGTATACAAGCTTCTGCATGCACATATCTTTTCAATTCTCTTGGGCAGAATTACTGTCATATGGTAATTTTTTGAGGAACTGCCAGATTGTTTTCCGAAGTGGCTGTATCATTTTAAATTTCTACCAGTAATCTATGAAGTTTCCAATTTTTCTATTTCCTTGCCAACATTTGTTATTGTTCACCCTTTTAGTGGCAGTGAATGATTTTTGTTTGCATGTCCCTAATGACTAATGATAGTTGAGCACCTTTTCAGATAATCATTGTACATGTATTTATTTTTTTTGGAGAAATGTCTATTCAAATCCTTTGCCCATTTTAGAATTGTGTTACTTGCCCTTTTATTGTTGAGTTGTTCTTTATCTATTCTGGACACTAGTCCTTTAAGATACATGATTTGCATAAAATTGCCCTGGCTGGTGTAGCTTAGTGGATTGAACGCGGGCCCTGTGAAGCAAAGGGTCCCCGGTTTGATTCCCAGTTAGGACACATGCCTAGGCTGCAGGCCAGGTCCCCAGTTGGGGGCACATGAGGGGCAACCACACATTCATGCTTCTCTCCCTTTTTCCTTCCCTTCCCCTTTCTCTAAAAAATAAATAAATAAGGTCTTTTTCTAAAAAAGATATATGATTTGCATAAAATCATTTCCCATTCTGTAGGTTATCTTTTCACTTTCTTGATGGTGTCCTCTGAAGCACAAAGGTTTTAATTTTGATAAAGCTCCACTTATTCACTTTTTCTTTGGTTGCTTATGCATTTGACATGGTATCTAAAAAGACACTGCCCGATCCAAGGTCATGAAGATATATGCCTATGTTTTCTTCTGAAAGTTTTATAGTTTTAGCTCTTATAGTTAGGTCTTTGGTCCATTTTGAATTAATTTTTGCACTTGGTATAAAATAAGCATGCAACTTAATTCTTCTTCATGTATGAGGCTATCCAGCATTCTTTCCCCCATTGAGTTGTCGTGGCTTGCTTTTTTAACTTAATAAGTTTTAGTTTTTAGAAAAAAATAACATTTTAAAAACAAAGTTCCATTTATTTTTTAGTTTTACGGACATAATTATTACACTAAAACTGCACATAAGCACTGCATGAGCAGATCCGACACGTATGTACGTTTGCACGTTTGGGAAACCATGCCGCAATCGAGGTAATGAATGTTTCTACCGCTCACCTCATTGCAGCCCCTCCCTCCTGGCTTCCCACACAACTGCTGACTCATTTTCTGTCACTATAGACTGGTTCTCATCTTCTGGACTTTTATATAAGTAGAACCTACAATATGTATTTTATTTTACATCTTTGTTGAAATTATTCAAAGATTATTCAAATATACTGACATTATTTTTTATTGAGTTTTTTTACAGAGAGAGGAAAGCAGGGGAAGAAAGACAGAGACTGATTGATTGATTTGTTGTTTCACTTATTCATGCATTCATTGGTTGACTCTTGTATGCGCCTTGGCCAGGAATCAAACCCGCAACTTTGGTGCATACGGACAATGCTTTGACCCACTGAGCTGCCAGGACAATTAAATTATTTTTAATCTTTAAATCATCACTGTGACTAGATCATGTTGCTAGTACACCAAAATATCTGGGTTATAATAATATAGTGATTTTAGTAAAATAAGGTAAATAACTTTACAGAATTACGAAGTAATTTAAAAAATGTCTTTAATAGACTTTATTACTCATTTAAACATCATAGCCTATCTTTGATATTTTGCTGGTTTTCATATTTTTGAACCATAACTTTACCTATTTCTTAATTTTGTTGTTATGAAGGTTTATTTGTCAAGACAGAGAGCATATTTTAACATTGGTAAGATGTAAGATATGTAGAACTCCACTGTGCTTTAAAAACAGGCTGGGCTGACAATGTTCTGTTTCTTCAGAAAGGTGTTCACAATTATCCTTCAAACTATACAGGCATGTTTTTGTACTCTCTGTACATAGGTTGCATTTCCCAGTAAAAGAGGAGGAAAAGGAAAAGGAAAAAGACATCTCAGAAGGTCACAATATGTGACCCAGATGGACATTATAACTCTTCTAACTCAACTTGGTATAAAGTGTGGGTGAGATGGAGTCAGTATGCTCACTTTGTTTATACATGAGTTCAACTTTTGAAGGATCTGAGTCAAGCCACACAAGTCTCCAGAATCGTCCTTCCCTGAGGCAACCAGAGACCTATCTACATCACCTCCAGCACTGTCAGGAGAGGTGGGAAGTTTCCAAGGGAAAAGAACATCCAAACAGCACCCTGGCCACCAGACACAAGGCCAAGGGCTTTCCATATACATATGTCATTTAATCCTTGCAGCAACTCTGCCAGTCAGGGAATACTAAACTCCACTTCAGAGGTAGGCAACCTGAGGTTCACAAAGATTAAGTAAATCTCCCCAAGGACACAGAGCAAATTGGTCGAGTGCTAGCTCAAGGCCAGCTCACTGTATTCCTTCATCAAATATACTAAATTCACTGACTTATCAATAGTGGGTGGGAGATGTAGAAACTGGGAAAACAAGCGAACCATCACAATGAGTAAGACAACCTGGCTGGAGGTTCAAAGACCAGACTCTAGTCTCAGCTCCTTGACGTCACACACCTTCTGGACTGAAACAGCACTCCTGTCGTCCTGCCTGCCCCGTTTACTTATTCCTTCCACCTCTTACTCAGTAATACAACTTTTCTGGATTCTCTAAGTTTTCTACAATGTTAATGTATCACTTTTATAATTAGAAAAAAGTATCTGTTTTACTTTATGCTTATATAATGTTTACCACATGCCAGACATAGTTCTAAGTATTTTATAAATATTATCTCATTTAATCCTCATAATGACCCTATGAGGAGGGAATTATTAGTATTCCCTTCTTACCTAAGAAAACAGAGAGATTAAGTAACTTGCTCAAGGTTGCACGACTAGTAAACCACCCTGAAAGGATTCAAACACAGGCAGTTTAAAGCATGTTCTTACCTATTATACATTGCTGCCTATTAAAAAACAGGTTATCCTCCCTGGACAGAGTGGCTCAGTAGATTGAGCACTGGCCTGCAAACCAAAAGGCTGCAGGTTCATTTCCCAGTTGGGGCATGTGCCTGGGTTGCGACCCAAGTTCCCTGGTTGGGGGTGTGCAAGAGGCAACCAATCAATGTATCTCTTGCACATTGATGTTTCTCTCCCTCTATTTTTCCCTCCTTTCACCTCTCTCTAAAAAGTAAATAAATAAAATCTTAAAAAACAAAACTGGTTATCCTTGTGGGAGAAAGCTACTCTAGCATCCTAGTGCATTCCATCAGAGCAGAGATGGGCAGGTAGGAGCATGGATATGTATGTCTACATGGAACCCTTTCCAAGTCTGGGGTCCAAGAAGGGGAGCAGGAAGGATGCGCATCCTCAGAAACGAGGTCCCTGGCCAACAGCATCAGCAAACATGAGTGGCCTTTCTGCCTGGCAAGGCTGCAGCCTCTCTGAGGACAGATGTAGTGTTTGCCAGGCCACGAGGCAGCTCTACAGGCACACCAGGACGTCTGGAGCTGAGAGTACCACAGTAGCTCCTCAACTGGCCACTCAAAACACTGGCTTGGAGGAAGATCTTCTTTCTGGGTACTGTTTACATGTAAACACAAAGGGAATGGCCACATGTCAGTGAATGGGTTCACTGAAAACTGTCACACACACATAAAAAAAAACAAGTTTCTATAGCAAAGAACAAAGCCTTTATGTGAACCTAACAGGAAGGTCTGCTCCCCAGGAAATATCACTGTGCTGTTAGAACACTTTCCCCCCTGGCCTATATATATCTTAAATTATGTTCCCAGATATTGGCTGTGTAAGATGACCTCAATCAGATTATCTATGTGCAAAAAAAAAAAAAAACAACCAACAACACTGAATTTTACTTATTTTATAAGGTAGAAAAGAGGAAACAGTGTCTCTATCAATTGTCTCAGGCCGTCTCTGAACTAATTTAACAGTATGTTCACTTTGTGCCTTTGCCTTTCACTCAAATTACCTCTTGTCACATCCAGATGCACTAGAGAAAAGGGCAATTGGACAGGGAAATGATCAGTAAAGAGCCTGAATATACTACTCCATCCTTAGTGTGTTCAGAGTTAGATCATGGAAGACTTTTAATGCCACGTGGCTAGTCTGTAGTTATTCAAACTTGAAATTTAAAAGCCACTTTGAATTAAACTTAAATACAGAATGACATCTCTATCACAAATAGCATTTGTCAAATACTTTGTTCTTCTAGTCTGATAAACCTGCTTTTGTAACCAGTAACTATTACGGCCACTGAAAAGAGCAAACTGTTGATAATTCTGACAAACAATGATGCACTATCTACTCACTAAAGCTTTACCCTCCAAGCGCCGTATCAGGCAGGGAATGTTTTCCCTCTTTTGCAACACTGAACTCAAGCAGCTTGCTAGGTTCACATCGGCTGAAGATCACTGTATTTTTCCACTTCCCCTGACTTCCTTGGGAGCCTGACAGGCTGCATGGAAAGGTGAAGACTTTCCAGGGTCCAGAAACACAGCTGCTCCTTCCAAGGCCAGCTCCGAAACGGACACGGCTGCCTCAGAGACATCACGCCAATCAATTATGAATGCCCTGTAGCCTTGTCATGTTCCAGTCTTTTCCTTTTCACTGGATAGACTTACTGCTTAACTTTAAAGCCTGTTATCACTTAATGTTAAATGAAAAATTAACAGACACTCTATAAGTATATACAAATTATACACAAATAAACACAAGAACTGGAAGTGAATGCGAAAAAATAAAAACAGTTAATTTGGAGGAAAAGTCTTTCTTGACTTACACATTTTTCATTGTTATTAATAATATTGTATTATTTTATAATAGAAAACCACCAAAGAGATACTAATCACAACCTGTCACTGGTAAGCCCCTTTTATAAGGGACAACACATCTTGTTCGCTCCTCAGTAAATGCCCTCCCCACTGCATTTCACTTAATGGTGTCCAAGTGGAACTCTTCAGAACAGAGTGCTCAGGATGTCCAACCTTCTGGCATCTCTGGGCCACACTGGAAGAAGAGTTGTCCTGGGCCACATGTTAAATACACAAACACTGATCAAAACCAATGAGCAAAAAAGAAAATGTTTTGAGTAATTTCATGATTTTGTGTTGGGCCAAAGTCATAGTCATCCTGGGCCACATGCAGCCCACAGGCTGGACACCCCTTACAGCTATGGAATAGTCTACTTTCCCCAGTAGAATAAGACCACCAGCCCCCTTCTTATTAGCCCATAAATAACCAATAAGTACTGGACATAAGAGTGTGAAGATGACCACCAGCCCCCTTCTTATCAGTCCATAAGTAACCAGTAAGTACTGGACATAAGGGTGTGAAGATGCGATTAAGAACAGTCTTCAGTTCAGAGTTAAGCATGGGTTTGAGCCCCGGCTTCACTGACCTCCTTTGGGACCACAAGCAGATCAATTAACCTCTCTGTGCCTCATTTTCCCCATCAGTAAAGTGGGAAGGATAGTAGTATTGTATGTACCTCAGAGGGTTTAAGGACTGGTAGAATAATGTAGGTAAAAGCTTATAACTAGCTCTCAGTAAGCACTCAATAAATGTTAGCTACTATAATAATAATTATATATAACTATTATAATGTTAATTGATTCACATTAAACTGATGGGATGATTCAAAGAAACAGACTTACAAAGGACTGGAACCCTGTTTGGAGAATAAAACAGAAGGGTATCACTAACTCTTTTGCCCTCAGTCAAAATGAGAAAAGCTGCCAATAAACAGTCTCAGGCTACAAAGCCAAGGTGGCAGCATCTGGGCTTATGCAGCCCGAGCTCACCAACCTGGGAGAGTTGTGACCCAGCCCGTGTGGGCCCACCTCCGCCTCCTTAAAGAGCCACAGTTTAGACACCTCTGTGCACAACAGGACCTTGCATTTTCCCTCCACTCCAGACACTTTGAAATCTCTCTTTTGTATCCAGTGCTCAGAAAGAGCCTCTTTATCCTTTCCCCCACACTGCCTCCACCCTCCACGCCCTTTAGACTGGTAGAAAAACAGATTTGTCAACAGATAACTTCAGAGATGACTGCAGGGAGAGTACGTGATAAAGAGCAACCATTGTCACATTGAGGGCAGCCAGCAGGAGCACCGCAGGGCTCTAACCACTCCTGTGCCAAGCATTAGTTTTATGATGCCAAAGACTATAAACTACAGGGACAAAAAATGTTTCCCCTATACTTTTGTTTACAGGAAGAAAGAAATGTTTTGCCCATATTTTTGTTTCCTTCATAGCACTTGGCTTAATGTTTGCCCAAAGTTGGACATATCCCTCCCTTGCCCCAAACCCCACACTTGGAAGGAACCCAAACTCTTTGCCCAGGCCTACAAATCCCATGCAATACAGCCGCTCCGCCTCTCCACACAAGACGTCTTCCTGTTCTGTGCCCACGACCCTCGCCCCGCCTCTCGGCCTCTGCACTGTGCTTTCCTGCTCCTGGAAGGCTCTTCTGCCAGACCTGCTTGTGGTGATGGCCACTTGGGTCTGAGATCAAACGCCACTGTCTCCAACAGGGCTGCTCAAACTAAGAAGGTCTTTTTCAAACATTGTCCCCTTTCCTTTTACTTTCTTCAAAGAATTTCCATGAAATTCTTATTGACTCATTTACCATTCCTACCACTAAAATGTAAATTCTATCAGAGTAAGGACCCTATCTGTCTAGTTCACCATCATGTCTCAATGATTAGCACATAGAAGGGGCTCTGAATTTCTGTTGAGCTAAAATAAATAATAACCTCTGGAGATGATAATGCTACCCAGTATTTACTGATTGCTCACTACACTGACTGTCCACTCTTCTACAGACTTTCTTCTCATTATCTCATTTAAACTCTCCAACAACCTCACAAAGTTCCCACATTTTACAGATTAGGGCACTGAGGCTCATTCATGAAACAACATATAAGAATACAAAAACTCATATTCTTAACCACGGTGCTACGCTACCTCGAGGTCAGGTTTCTTCATTTGAAATATGATAATAACCATGTCATTTCACTAGTCTTAACAGGTTTACTGTGAGGAGCAAATAGATAAAGATACTGAAAAGTATCAAATGCTATACAGATGTATTACAATATCCTAAATAGTCACCAACTACCTAACACGAACCCAACTAAGTCAAAAATAAATGTAATAAGCAAAGTTCTTTAATCTCATACTTCATAACTGGCACAGCTGGCAGTATTAGCGTGAGCTGACGCTACATGTGAGTCTATTTCAACATAATTCAAGGCATGTTTTACCCACCTAGCCTTCAGCAGCAACTGCCTAAGTATCAATGAAGTATAGGAACAAGCTAACCAAAAGGTTAGTCTTGAAAAGAGGACCTATAAATGCCAAGAAAATACTCCTGGTGAAGTCAGCTTCACCATTATAGCTACACACCAGTACAATGGATCCTGGTTCATCACATGGGAAGAAAAAGGAGAGAGAGGTAACAGCCAGTCTGTACCACTGTTTTTGAATAGACTTCAAAATCTCTCATTCTAGGGGTTTAAGATAATTCCCACTAAAACAAGCAGTGGTTCTCAACTCTAAAAATAAGGCACTACTGATTATAATTCTGACATTTATGACAAATATTACAGACATTTAAATACATACAATAAAATATGCATGTGTCTGTGTCTGAATAAAGCCACTACTGATTCAAGTTACTAATTGCCATGCCCACCTTCACAAAGAATTTATAATGTAAATATTCAGTACACAGCAGAAGGATCACGGAGCTTGGAGTTCAAAGACACAGGTTTGCATCCTAGGTTCTCAGGTACCTCCTGCTATATACCTAGTCAATCTGATCCTCAGTTTCCTCATTTGTACAGTAAGAAGGATAATAATAATATCATCCTACATGTTGGTCAAGTTAGGATTAAGGGTGTTATTTATGTATAAATACACCAGAAACTATAAAGCAGTGAACAGACTTTACATTTTTTTATACAGCAATTCAAAGCAATTCTAAAAGCAAATATACAGTATAAATACAAACTTTTCATGCTATTCTGGATTAAAGAGAGTTGTAAAAAATTATTTAACAATCTTAAAAATTGTACTCCCTTCTTCAGACCATCTAGAAAAATGTGGCAGAGGCAAAGGATTTCAAGGGACAGTTTGATGAGACCTAGAGAAAGTAGTTTTTTGATGAACTAAAGTCACACAGTTTTTTAATGAGTCTAATCTTAACATGTTGCTGTAAATGTGTCCTGGTTTCTGAAAAACATGACTTTTCAGAAATTTGGTAGAAAGTAAGTGATAACCACTCCATAACCACACATGTCATTTAACAAAACATACTACTATTTCTACAATAGCTGACCCCAAACTACTCCCATTAGCCCTGGAGATGAACTGTTTAATTCTCTGTAATTTAATAACACTGCTTTTAAGGTTAATAATGTGAGCTTTAGTGTAGTTAGTTATAGAAGCAGGAACATCTTTGAATTACAGTAAGTCTCTACATATTTCATGATCTATTTAGATCAGGTTCAGGAATTTAAAAACAAAAAAAAATTAATTCAAGATTAAAATTAATTTTATATTAAAATTAAAATTGAAGATATTTTAATAAAATATTTTTCTAATTTTATTTCATTCCCCCAATATAGCAGTACTATGGTTAAAGTATGACTATCTTTAATGAACTCTGCCACTTAGCCATCAGCACTTATGATTCAAAGTCTTACTAATTAACAGTGATGAAAATTTCACGATACTGTGCAAATAACTGAGTTTGACCTCTGACAGTTATTAATGGGTAAAACTGCAGAGTTGGGAAAAACAAACAGTTGTTAAACAGTTTATAAACATTTGTTTTTCCTAAGAAAGTCTATAAAGAATATTTTTTCTTAAGTA
Organism: Carollia perspicillata; assembly: GCA_004027735.1. Lineage (NCBI taxonomy): Eukaryota > Metazoa > Chordata > Mammalia > Chiroptera > Phyllostomidae > Carollia > Carollia perspicillata. The sequence goes on along the minus strand of PVKM010018724.1, from coordinate 11,476 downwards.
TATTTTATTGATTATGCTATTACAGTTGTCCCATTTTTTTTCTCCCCTATATCCCCCTTTGCCCTGCACCACCCATCCCACCAGCATTCCCCCCGTTAGTTCATGTCCATGGGTTGTACATATAAATTCTTTGGCTTCTCCATTTCCCATACTATTCTTAACCTCCCCCTGTCTATTTTGTGCCTACCATTTATGCTTCTTATTCTCTGTTCTCCCCTCTCCCCCTCCCCACTGATAACCTTCCATGTGATCTCCATTTCTGTGATCCTGTTCTACTTATTTGTTTAGTTTGCTTTTGATTTTGTTTTTTTTTTTAGGTTCAGTTGTTGATAGTTGTGAGTTTGTTGTCATTTTCCTGTTCATAGTTTTGATCTTCTTTTTCTTAGATAAGTCCCTTTAACATTGCATATAATAAAATTAACTTGGTGAGTTAACTTTACCTTTCCTGGGAAGCACTTTATCTGCCCTTTCATTCTAAATGAAAGCTGTGCTGGATAGAGCAGTCTTGGATGTAGGTCCTTGCCTTTCATGACTTGGAATACTTCTTTCCAGTCCCTTCTTGCCTGCAAGGTTTCTTTTGAGATATTAAATGATAGTCTTATGGGAACTCATTTGTAGGTATCTGTCTCCTTTTCTCTTGCTGCTTTTAATATTCTCTCCTTATCTTTAACCTTGGATAATTTACTTATGATGTGCCTTTGTGTGTTCATCTTTGGGTTCAATTTCTTTGGGACTCTCTGAGCTTCCCGGACTTCCTGGAAGTCTACTTCCTTTGCCAGAATGGAGAAGTTCTCCATTATTCTTTTCAAATAAGTTTTCCATCCTCTTCTCCTTCTGGCACCCCTATGATTCAGATGCTGGAACGTTTAAAGTTGTCTTGGAGGTTCCCAAGCCTCTTCTCATTTTTTTGAATTCTTATTTCTTCATTCCAATCCAGTTGGATGTTTAATTCTTCCTTCTGTTCCAAATTGCTTATTTGAATCCCCGTTTCCTTCCCTTCACTCTTGGTTCCCTGTATATTTTCCTTTGCATAGCCTTCACTTCTTCCTCTATTTTACATCCACACACATCATTTCTGTGAGCATCCTGATTACCAATGTTTTGAACTTCGCATCTGATAGGTTGGCTATCTCCTCATTGCTTAGTTCTTTTTCTGGAGTTTTGATCTGTTCTTCCATTTGGGCCATATTTCTTCTTGGTGCACCTGTTACGTCGTTGTAAGGAGCAGAGCCTTAGGTATTTGCCAGGGTGGGACAACCCACTTCACTGCATGTGGGGGAGGAGTCTGAAAGAGAACAATGCCACTTGGCTCTCACTCCCCTTTCAGTCACTTACCCCATCACCCACAAGTGAACTGGGCCCTTCTGGTTCTGATTCCTGGGTGGGTGGGCTGTGTACATTATAAGACTCCAAGGGTCTCTCCAATGAACCCTCCTGTGAGGCTAGGACTTTCTCCCACTGCCACAACCCCCATAGGTCTTTACAGCCAGAGGTTTTGAGGCTTTAGTTTCCTATGCTGGAACTCCGGGTTGTGTGGTTTGTCTTGCTCCCCAGTTGCTCCTTCTGGCTTATCTGATGTGGGATCACCCAGTCCTCCAGAGGCTGCCTCACCTGCCCTGTCGGTCGCCTTGCCACACGTCATCTCCACTCCAGCTACCTGTCTCCACCCCTCCTGTCTGGATAAATGTTCCCTCTTTAACTCCCTAGTTGTCAAATTTCCACACAGTTCAACTTTCTGGCAGTTCTGGTTGTTTTTTGTTTTTAAATTTGTTGTTGTCATTCTTTTGGTTGTCTGAGGAGGCAAAGCATAACTACCTATGCCTCCACCTTGGCCAGAAGTCTATAAAGAACACTTTCTACTTTATGTTTTCAGAGATTTATTTTTATATCATACTAAAGATCACACTAAAAATTATTACTACTCAAAAACTTAAGTCAGAATAAAGTTTTAGGAATTCAATGAAGGAAAAGCACTCTACTGGGGAGAATAAAAAAAATTTAAGTTTTTTTTCAAACTGTAAGTACAAAAGTCCATTTCTCAGCCATCAACCAACCCCAAATAATTAGGCTCATAATAAGCAGATAAGAGTCCCTAATTTAAGAAGAGCTGACCACATAGGATCCTTTGTATTATTGTGGCCAATTCTGCACCCAAAGTTTACTTACTTCATAGCATCTAAAAAGCCAGCCCTCAGCTAACCAAGAATCACTCCATCTTATATCATAGGACAAAATCATCCTGGATTTAGAGCAATTTTCTTTGGGACACCAGAAGGAGTTTGCTTGGCTCTTTCCATTAATGAAAGGCCACATTAACTGTGGCCTTTCAACCCTTCCCACCTTTGACTGGTGAACTTTCCTGCTTCTTCTGATCCAGTACTGACCCCCAGCTAAGGGACTTCCTGGAGATTTTAAAAGGAAAAAAGGGGAGAGGTATGTGACTGAAGCCAGTGTCTTCCTGATGGTAACAAAATGTAAAGTCTAGTTTGCACTGGTGCCTCCTTCAGGAGGGAGTTTAGGAGTGGAAGGACCCCTTGAGCTGAATGTCGCAGAGTTGGTATGATTGGAGCTGAGACTCCAATCCAGCACCTCAGGGAAACCATCTGTGAGGAGGGGCTCTGACTCAGACTCCTATTTTTCCTTTAACCTATGTCAGAATATTTGGGAACTTTTACTGTAATTAGTCTATCAGAAAACAACAGATTCAAAGTTACTGTCACCCCTGGCTCTGGGCTCAGACAGTGAACCAAATAACTGAGGGGCAGAAGGTCTCCAGCCAGTAGGTTTCCCCAGACTCCCGCCCCTCAATTTAGTCCTCACTGAATTAAAACACCAAGGAAGAAGGCTAGTATCAGACACAGATCCTTCCCCAAAGGCAGCCACAGTCTCAAAGCTCCACTAACATATACCTGAGCAGGGACATGAATTACACAAGTAAATAAATAATTGATGCAGTAAGCAACAAGAGGCTGAAAGGAAAAGGATTGTTTTACACTGTTGTAATCAGAAGAGACTTCCTTGAAAGCATTAAAACATCCTGGACCTTTACATTGGGATTATCAGTTGCTCATGAGAGAATTATATTTGACAGGGAAAGCAAGCATAGGTAAAGAGAAGAAATAAAAATACAAAAGCAAAGTTACTGTGGAACCAGGCAGAAATCAGCCTGATAGGATGATGACAGGTGGGAGGAATGGTCTAGAGTCTGAAGGAATCACCTGATGATAAAAACATACGTGGAGAGTAATAAGATCCAGATCATACTAGGCTTCCAAAGCACGCCGATCTTCTCAGAAGGAAAGTTAATATGCAACATATGAGTGAAAGCCAAGCGTAAAACTATTATGCCATGAACTGCTGAGGCAATGTTTATTTTCCAGACGGGATGATTCTCAGTAATGATGAACTGGCAGTAAACACCAAAAGCAGTACCTCGCAATTACGCCCAGCACTCCTCCCAGGACATGGGTGACAACACCTGAGGCTGAATTCTAACCATGCAAAAGTGCCTAAAACAGAACCCACCAATTCTCTTTGGGGAAGCAGGAACAGATGCTGTGCTGTATGAGGACTTGATCAGAACCGGGTAACAAGAGCCCTTACCTAAGCCAAGTCCGAAGTCCATATGGAAGAGCCACAGCTAAAGGATGTCAGTTGTGCCCTGGAAACTCCAAAGAGCACAGTGAGATAAAAGGCCAGGGTGCCTTCCCAGCCAGCCCACTGTGGAGAAAGGAGTTCTACTGGTGGGCAGTCCAACAGGCATCAAAGTTACACTTCATGGAGAAGGTGGTGTGACCGATCGAACATGTGTCAAAAATGGTTTCTGAAGTTCTGTGCTGGAGCTTTCTCACTGGACAATGCTTCATGGTCTGGGGGACCAGTTGAAGTTGATAGAGACAAATCAAGACATTAACTAACAATAATCCACATTATACCACATGAGAGATAGCTGACTTACTCAGAATATTCAAATCTATAAAGTTATTGGTGAAAATGAAAAATGTGTCTTTTATTTTATGGAAAAAAGCCATGAAAGACTTTCGGGGCCAACCCAATACAAAAGACTTTTTGGCCAAGCCGATACAATACAAATCCAAAATCACTGTGTCTGAGTTCTTTTTTTCTTTTTCAGTCATTCTGGACTGGAGATATACCAACATATGTTAATAATTTGTATGTATAAAATTCATTGTAATATCCTCTATAAAAGCAAAAGATGTCTGTCAAGGACAGATTACCCACTCAGTCTCCTAAATCTTGCCTTCGCTGAACCACATTTGGCATCGGAGTCACAGCAAAGTCACTGTCTTTCCCAGTAACTGTTTACTTGCTCCCATTCCTGTTTGGATCATTCTCATTTTTTCTTTGACTTCCTGGGGCCTGTCTCCTTAGTCAAATCTAATCCGGTTTCTCTGGTTTGTGGGTGAGGAGAGGAAAGTAAACTAAATTATGTGCTGATAACTATTCTCAATTGCTTTGTGCCCTTCTCCGCTTCCTTCTCAGTGGTTCACTATCAGCAACCACCACCTGAGATCCTTCACAGATGGGTGCCATCGATGGGATTGAGAACATGCATAAAAGGGCTTAAAGCTACCACAACATTCGTGAAATTTATTGACCAGGTTGTACTTTTTCTTTTGCCACTTGCGTCAGTTTTTTTCCATTATAGTTACATTCCTAAAATTAGAGCAGATTGTCAACAAGAAGCCCTATTAGGTCAGTGGTAATATAGCAAAGTTTGTATGTAAATGTTTTACATTCAAATACCAATGTGCATTTATTTTATTATTTACATTTCTTAAATTACTTTGCATATTTTTCGTGTTTACTGCCATTCTTCTTTGGTGAATTTGCCTGTTTGAGTCTTTCACCAATTTTTGTTTTGGGATGGTAGTCTGTAAAAATTGTAACTTAGTATGATAATGACATCAAGTCCAACATTCTGTCCTTCCTGAAAAAGTAGCCCCTAAAACATCAATAATTTGACTCAGTTCTTCCTTTTCCTCTCCCTCTCCTTGCAGTACAAATAGAAAGGGCATTAGATTTGGAGTCCTAAGACACAGGTTCATTGCTGAGTCTATGAAATTTATTTATTTACCTATAAAGTGAAGGGGCTGGATTAACTGGTCAGCAAGGCCCTAAAAGTCTAAAATTCTTTCAGTCTATTGATCTTTTTCTATTCTCTCAATCATCACCAGCCCCACTCTACCACCTGTGATGGCAAGATGATTTAACTGTGAATTATGAGACATTTTATTTGGTAGCCATACATCAGTGGTGATGTTAAAATCAAAAAGACATGGAGAGAAGAGAAATGATCCTTCATGTCCTCAGAAGATGCAGTTTTTATATACAGTAGTCCCCCCTTATCCATAAGGGATATATTCCAAGACCCCGGTGGGCAGTTCTGAAATCACAGGTAGTTCTGAATCCTATGTATACCATGTTTCTTTGTATACATTCATACCTATGATAAAGTTTAATTTCTACATTGAGAACAGGAAGGGATTAACAACAATAATAACAACATAGAACAATTATAATAATATACTATAATAAAGTTATGTGAACATGGTCTCTCTCTCAAAATATCTTACTGTAGCGTACTCATCCTTCTTGTAGTGATGTGAGATGACGCAATGCCGACATGATGAGATGAAGTGAGGAAAATAACATAGGCTTTGAGACACAGCATAGACTGCTACAAAGGTTATACCTGAAGCTCTGTGATAGCAAGATGGCTACTAAATGACTAGTAGGCTCCTAAGGCTCCTAAAAGGCGGGCGGCATATTGAGCATGGTTATATAGGGACACTCGAGAGAGGGATGATTCAAATCTCCAGTGGGACAAAGCAAAACAGCAAAGGATTTCATCCCACTGTTCAGAACAGCACACAATGTAAAGCTCACGTACTATTTATTCCTGGAATTTTCCATTTATATTTTCGGACTGTGGTTGAGCACAGAAAACTATGGAAAACCAATGGAGGATGGGGGGACTTCTGTAAATAATAAAATTAGTCAAGATTCTACCATCTCAGGGTCAGACTTTGGCTCAGTTGAGGATGTTAATTCTTGCAAGCAAATAATCAAATACTGACTAAAGCAGACACAGCCCAAAAGTTTGGTTTATTTCATAGTTAAAAGAATAAGCCGGTAACATTGGCTTTGATCCTCCCACTTTTTTTTTTTACCAATCCTCTTCAATATTCTGATTTCCACACAGTTACACTAGGCCAACCTTTTTCTAAAAGATGAAATTAAATAAGTAATCAATACACGCATTGCTAAAGGCAATGTGGCTCAAAATGTGTTAGTTTTATCTTCAAAAGGATGGCTTGCTTTTAGTTTTCTAGTATTCCCCCATCCTACCATTTGCCATTTTCTTAAAGAGACACTCAAATTTTTCTTTAAAAGACCTGGCTCCTCAAAAAAAAAAATACAAAATTTTTTACAAATGGTGAGGTGAGAAATTCACTCAAAATTCTTCCATCCTAATGCAACCTTTTGTTTTTACATTATTCCGTTCATCTCGCTTCACCTTTATGGACATTTTTAGTCATACTCATGTAGTATTTTCTGCTCTTTTCACCATCAAACATTTTCCATGCTGCTACATAGCAACTGTTATGATTTACAGTTTCAACATAACCCAAAAAATAGATATTCATTATTTATTTGACCACAATTTATTTGATTTTATTGGGAGGTGGCATTTAAGTTGCCTCCAAAGTTATACTTTCTTACAGTAATGGTGTAGTGATGATGGCCATGTGTATAGCTTTTTTTCTTATGAGTCACTAGGCAATCTCCTAGGGAGTAAGATTTCAGGTTAAAAGGTGTGACTATACATATTCATCATTTTTTAATAGACTTGCCAGCTTATTTTTTAATTTAACAGTAACTACTATTAAACACCTAAGTGTGATACTAAAATAGTATTATGGGATATGAAAAATATTCCTTCTTCATGGATGTAGAAGGTGAATGGTCCCTAAGGTAGTGTGTTAACTCAAATACCCTTTTCAGCCCTTGATTCCTTACTGCTTGTAGAGGTGTCCAACCTGTGGCCTGGTGGCCACATGCAGCCTAGGATGGCTATGAATGTGGCCCAACCCCAAATCATAAATTTACTTAAAACCTTTTTTTGCTCATCAGTATTTGTTAATGTTTGTGTATTTATGTGTGGCACAAGACAACTCTTCTTCAGTTGTCGCCCAGAGATGCCAAAAAGTTGGACATCCCTGGTAGGGCATAATAAGAAAACATTCTACTGTGGTCCTTTCATCTGGTGATAAGGAAGGCAAAACTGAAACACTCTTTTTAGGTTTCAGTAAAACGATAAAAAAAGAGAGAGAGTTTGTAAGCTACATGACCCTACTTTAAAAGTATCTATCAGATTGCTAGGCATGATGGTACTTATTTTTGTTCAATTTGTACAATCATTTTTTTCTCAAGACCTGGCTCCTCTCTAGATACCACATGACTCGTAATCATAAATGAGTGAATGACATAAAGAATGAATAAAGGTGCAACCAGATAAATGACGTCAAAGGAGCATATAAAAATATTTTTAGGATTTACTTACTTCTTACTATTAACAGCAAGAAATAATGCCAGTCAACCCTGTTCATTCTATGACATCTTGATCATTAAAATCTTTCTCCTTTTTATCATTACTAGTACATGATACATCTTTTAATTCATACCCAAAAATGGAACACAGCAAGCCCCCTGCCTTCCAACAAGAAAAAACCCAGTGCTATGGTATGGCAGACAAAAGAAAAAGTCTGGAAGAACACAAAACCAAATAGAAAATAAAATATGATCCACTCTATATAGGCTTTTGCAACTTGTGTTTTACATAGCTTTTCAATATACACTTTTTGTTATGAAATATTTTCAGCTTACAGAAAATTATAGGAAGTCACCAACCATCTTTGATTTTAAACTTTTGCAATATTTGCTTTACATTTTTTAAAATAAATTACAGAGTTGAAGTCCCTTGTGTGGCCCTATCCTCTATCCTCCTCCTGCCCTTCATAGAGATAAACCATATCCTGAAGTGGCTATGTATTTCTATGCTATTTAAATGTTTTTATTACATAAGTATGTTCCACTAAAATATATTTATCTATGTCTTCAATTCTAAGATCATATTTAGTTTACATGTAACATCTCTAAAATTGGGATGCATCTTACAACCCGTAATAAAGCATTACATCACAATTTAATCTGCAGCTTTCCCCCTTTTCTTTGGGCACTTAAAACAATGGTGTGTCTCAGACCAGTGTTTCAGATTCTATAAAATGAGGTCATACTGTTTTGCACAGTTTTAAAATGATATACAAATGGTATCACATTTGACATTCTACGACTTCCTATATTTGCTCAATACTATGTTCTTAAGATTTATCCATGTTGTTACATGCATGCAGCATCTTTAAATGTCTTAAGTCACCATTACACAATGGGAGTAGGAGTCATTCCCAGGTAAGGAGAAATTCCTATGCTTACTAGTGGAAATGGAAACCATTATGTTCAAATGTGTGTGCTTGATGAAAATAAAGAAGAGTAACAAACAAAATGGAAATAAGAACAAAAAGAAGGAAAGAAGAAAAACAAAAGCTACTTGCTTGATCTGTAAGTAGCTGAGAACAGCATATATTTGAATAACTAAACATGATAATTCGGGAATAAAAATGATGGCAGGAGGAGCTGTTCCCTGCAAATCTGTGCTGTTGCTACTCCAGAGCCCAGCAGAGATGCACCCTACTCCCGTCAGCCAAGCAGGAACTAAGACAGCAGCTGCCGCCTTTACACAGGCAGCTCCTCTCACTGGAGGGCTGAGCACCAGCCTCTGGACAAGACAGGCTGCAGTGATGGAGAGACAAAGAAGTGGCATTTACACAACCAAGACTGCAGCCTCTTTCTTTGTTCTTCTGATCGGTCCCTCCTCCTCCCTCCCCCCTCACCTCTCTCCCTGCTCATTTACATTCCTCTTTCTATTCTTCAGTTGAGGAAGTTCATCTTAGAGACCTATATCCATAGTCTGTCTGCTCTACACACACACACACACACACACACACACACACACACACACACACACACACGTGTGTGTGTGCGCGCGCGCGCGCCACAGTAACCCCTCAGTACTGGATTTTACTGATGGTACATAAGAAAATTTCCATTACTGGTTCCTAAAACCAAACTCCAGTTTTAGCTTATGGACAGTTAAAATGGGCATTTTCTTTTCTCTTTCCATATGATCCAAAAATACTTTGCTGGAGACAGATTTTATTTTTTTAAAGGGGCCTCAATAGGTTTTTCTACAAATACACATCAAGAGCCCTCACCTTTCCAAGTCAGAGGACATACTGTGATTATTATTGTCATAGGAATGCATTACTTGCTAACTAATTCTTATATGTGTATTTTGCCCTTTTACTTCCATTTAACCAAAAGCCAGTTAGGAAAAATGCTACTGTTTTATTTAGCTAATACCAGTCAACAGAGAAGTTCCCGTATTAAGCATATATTTTTTAAATTTTTATTTATTTATTTTTAGAAAGGGAAGGGAGGGAGGACGAGAGGAAGAGAAGCACTGATGTGCCAGAGAAACAACTGGTTGCCTATCACACGCTCCCAGTGACCTCCCAACTAGGGACCTGGCCCGCACCCCAGTACTATGCCCTGACTGAGAATTGAACCCGCCACCTTTCAGTTCACAGGCCGGCATTCAATCCACTGAGCCACACCAGCCAGGGCAAAGCATATTTTTAAATAAATAAAAGTATTACTGAATTCATTTATAAATGTAACTGTAAAATAAAAATAGAATACCTAGATTAATTTTTAATTAAACTACATCTTTTTACCTTTAACAAAGGTTGGTTATATTTTAAACTCATGTATTATATTTAATATAGGATAACAGAACCAAACAGCCCCAAGCCATTTTATTGCATTACTGTAAACCATAAAAAAGCATTCTCCAAAAGCATTACTGTAAACCATAAAATCCACTGGTGGGCTGGTCTTTGGAGCATTCTTCAACTAAAGTACCTGTTACCTGCTGATATATTTCAAGTACATTTGAATATAAATTACTGGAACAGTCTTTCAACTTTCAAATTTGATTAACTCACTTTCTGTCAAGTTATCCTAATTAACCTACTGTCTTCAAGCTCAGGATTACTGCTACCAATTCTGTACAATCACTTGCTTAATACACAATCTGTTCTAATGCCCTCCAAGATGAAACTGCAAATATAAACCCTTTTTTTGACTTCTACTAATAAACTAGACATTGGAATATGCCATGCCCTATAATCTGTATTAATGTGTAAATACAAATTTTGCCTACTTCATATTAAGCATTCAGAAGGAACTTACTAAATTTTTTCAATGAAGGATTTTCATTTGTTCAAAAATTTTATGAATGCCTACTGTGTGCCAAACACTGTGCAGGATGGTACAGATATAATTGTAGACATGACAGAACAGATAGCCCCTGCCCTCACGGACCTTACATGTCTAATAAGGAGAAGAGACACTAACAAAGGATTACACCTAAATGGTGAGAAAGCTAATGCCACAACTGTGCCTTGCACAACACCTGCTGAAGTTAAGCTCTGTGCATACAGTTATTAATACCTCAATTTCAAAAATATAAATACTAAACCCAGGAAAGGACTATGTTGAATTTACAGATCAGGAGTGACACAAAAGGAGGAAAAGAGATGACAAAGTCATGCTTCAAATTAAAATGTAGTATAGTGGTGATGGGCACTCAACATTGTGAATGTGGTAATCAATGCCACCAAAATGTACACTTAAAAATGGTTACAGCGGTAGATTTCATGTTAAATATATTTTTATGTTACACTATTCTAAAAAACATAAAAAACTGCATTTGGCTGTTAAGTGTTTAATTAACTTCACCAAAGACCCAAACACATCAGCACTTCCAAGTCTCAGATGGTGTATTTAAAGGTAGAGAGAAGAGGAAGCCAGGAAAAAAAACGGCGGAATACAGACAGAAAGCATGAAACTACTTTGCTTTGACACTCTTCTAGCGTTACACCAATTGTTCAGCTCACCTTCCCTGTTCATGTATCGGGCTGCAGAACACAGTCGAGAGGAAAAAAAGTCACAATCTAGAAACTGGTTTTACTACAAATTCATGGTTTCCAATCTTGTTTGGGTTCTCAGAACTGTTATCAATCCTTTATCACTAATCAGCTCCCAAACCTTTGTCTTTCTCTTCAAACCTGCTACTCAACCCCACACACCACACTTAACAGAGAGAAAACAAAGGCCCCTCAGCCCGCAGATCCTCGCCAGCCCTACCCCATTCACTCTGGTTTTTATCCCCTAGTTCCTAAAGAGGCGGCACCTCTGGCAAACCCTACCTCCACCTGCGGTGCTCTGGATTTCATCTCCGATCTGCTCCTGAACCTCACTCCATCAATTA
>PVKM010018723.1:0-24825 GCA_004027735.1 Carollia perspicillata | reverse complement strand
AAGTACAGTTTTTTGTCTTTTACTCCCATCCCATTCCACCCCCCCACAGTGCTCCCCCCCTCCCTCCCATTTCCACCCCCCTTAGTTTTTGTCCATGTGTCCTTTATACCTGTTCCTATAATTCCTTCCCTTTTCCCCCTGAAATTTCCTCCCCTCTCCCCTCTGGTTACTGTCATCCCATTTTCTATTTAATATCTTTGGTTATATTTTGCTTGCTTGTTTGTTTTGTTGCTTAGGTTCCTGTTAAAGGTGAGATCATATGGTATTTGTCTTTCACTGCCTGGTTTATTTCACTTAGCATAATGCTTTCCAGTTCCATCCGTGCTGTTGCATAGGGTAGGAGCTCCTTCTTTCTTTCTGCCACATAGAATTCCATTGTGTATTGTACCATAGTTTTTTGACCCATTCATTTACTGATGGGCACCTAGGTTGCTTCCAACACTTGGCTATTGTAAATTGTGCTGCTATGAACATTGGGGTGCATAGGTTCTTTTGGAATGGTGTTTCAGGGTTCTTGGGATATAATCCTAGCAGTGCAATTGCTGGGTCAAAAGGCAGTTCCATTTTTTGTTTTCTTAGAAAATTCCATACTGTTTTTCCATAGTGGTTGTACCAGTCTGCAATCCCACCAACAGTGAACTAGGGTCCCCTTTTCTCCACAACCTCTCCAACACTTGTTGTCTGTTGCTTTGTTTATGATAGCCATTCTGACTGGTGTAAAGTGGTATCTCATTGTGGTTTTAATTTGCATTTCTCTGATGGCTATCGATATTGAGCATCTTTTCATGTGTCTCTGAATCCTCTGTATGTCCTCTTGGAGAAATGCCTGTCCAAGTTGAAAGGTGCTATTAAAAGGTGGTATGGTAAGGTAACTTCCTAAGTTGAAGAGAAAAATATTACCTGGTTAAATGTTGCCACAATTTTAAAAATCATTATGATTTTCTTATTTAAAAAAAATTTCTATATAATTTTTTACTAGGTCATTACTGACTTCCACATGACATTCAGCTGAGAATCAAAAAGTGTGTTTTCACAGGAACCAAACTCCATCTAAGAAACTACTCTTGAATATCCATCTACCCATCTAAGTCACTTTTATCTTTATTAGAATGCAAACAGAAGAAGAAATTCCCTACCTATCAAATTTCATTTCAAAAAGAGGTATTTATATGTGTGCTAAAGGATTGTACTAAAGGACAATCCTTTTTTTTTTTTTTTTTTGGATGACGTGTTGAAGGGACTTTTCTGAAATGCCGAGAGACCACAGGCTCTATCTGGTTGACTTGTCCACTCCCCGCACTTGCCTGGCTTCATCATGAAAAGATGCCAGAAATAGCATTCCTACAGGATTTCCAGTGCAGAAACCACAAGAATGCTCTTTCTCATGGTATGGCAACTGTGCAACAATATGGCGTCATCTGGAAAATTATAGTCTTGGAGACAAATATTTTTCCCCTCTCCAATGATTTAAAATACACAGGGTGTTGCCCAAAAATTATGCTTTCCTTTCCCCAAGATGGAGGACTCTTCTTGGAAAGCTCCCCCTCAGGGCAACAACCTTTGCTGCGAGGACCTCACAAAGACAAACCTAGACACACAGAACTCCTTGGATGGTCCTCCAAGGATTGGGGAAACTACTCAAAGCATCTCCATGGAAAATGATGGCATTTTAGAGTATAATATTGAATAAAATTTTTTTGACTTGTTAGCAATTTATACTTATGATGAACTTTCCATAGAGCTCAAATTTGCATATTATGAGAAATATCAAGATTATTGTGGCAGTTACGGGTTTCTCTAACATTTATTTTGGATACACTCTACACAGAAAAAAAAAGTAATTCTCAAAGAACTGGTAATTTAATTGGGAGACATTATCTACAGGGCATTTTTAAGGATTAAGAGCATAAGGAAAAATTCCCAGAAGTGTGCTAGTGAGTTCCATAATGGCATGACTGCCTCATTCATAGCTGTATTCCCTGTACTTACTCAGGATGAACTCATCATAGATAGTCAATAAACAAGAAAAAGAAAGAGAAGGAGACAGCACGACAGAAGGATGGGCAAAGAGAGAATAAAGGGTACAAGGTGGTTGAGCTCAACATAGTGGCAAATGAAGCTTGTTAGGAAAATATCTGTCATCTGCCTTCACTGCAGCCTCCCCACTGAATGGGCGTTTTCATGGTGATGGCAGATGAGGCTGCGGTAGTCAGGAAACCCACCATTCATCCAGGCTCCCACTCTGGGGGCATTTTTTGTTTCTGTTTCTTCCTACACAGCATCAAATCACCTTGTAATTATTTGTAATTTCCTAATGACTGCAAATGAATACTTATGTTCCCGATTTCCAGAGCCATCTCTAATTTGGGTTGTGTTTACATGGGTCAGATAAGTTGTTAACATTTAAAAGGTCAAAAAAAGGGGGAAAAAACAAAATTGGGAGGTTCTGTTTTGTTTTTGGAAAAAAAGAGATTCTTACTTCTACAAGAGTAAGCATTTATGAAAAGGGGTTTATTTCAAATTTTTAGCCTCTTAGCTACCAAATGCTTCCTGTATTTCTTGGAACCCTCTAATCTCAAACCCTGATGGCTGAGGATTTATTGAGCTCCCACAAGCAAAAAGACAGAAGCCAAGCTGATTGGAACAAGTGCAACACTCACCCTACCCACAAGTAGAGACAAGTGATCATAGAGATAAGCCTTTTGAGCCCAATCCCTCTGCTATGTCACACATGCACGCGTGCACACACACATACACTCCACAAAAGCCTCTTGGGCTTCAGATGGCTCCCTGTGTGGAAAATGCCTCCCTGTCTTCAGAGTCAATACCCCCTCTGGCAGTTTCCCCAAATGCCATCTGAAATCTCTGGGGCACGACAAGATGAACAGCTCCGGAATGGCACCCTCTCAAGCTTTTACCTTGACATCCACCGAGGGGGGAAAGGAAGTTGTTTAATGACTGAGAACCAAAAGAATCAAGTAACCTAAAACATATTTCCTGGCAAAATTTGCCTTCTGCAAAGCAGTCAAAGGATGATAACAGGGTGTGGAGAGATGGAATCAGCAGTTAAGTGGATAGCCGTCTGTCACTTAGCCTTCATTACATAGCATTAGAGACCAGTGTTTGGCCAGCTCTACACTCTGTCTTCCCACATCACCCCACTGGCAAGATGCTTCTCCAAGGCCCATGGCCTCTGCCCACACCACTTTGGCCTGCGGTTCCATCACATCTTACAAACTGTAAAGGGGCTGGACAGTATTTGGATGAGATCAGGGGTCAGTTTGGACTGGATTCAGGCCTGGTTCAACAAGGTTTTGCAAAACTTTTTCCTCCACCCTTTCTCCCCTTATTTCTTTACCTTTCTGGTCTTTGGATTTTGAGCAGCCTTTTTCCTCCTGCAGATCCAGATAGCTTCTGTTTTCCTAAATTCTTCTCACCCTAACCGTATCACAAAGTCTTCCTTCCTCGGTCTTCTCAATGTTTCCCCTTTCCGCTGCACTTATATTTCTTTAAAACCAATATGAATTGGCTGCAAGCAAAATAAACGGATGCGACTAACAGAATCATAAATCACCAAATTGGAGAGAGAGATCCTTCCCAACACAGGAAATCATCTCTCCATTGGTTTCAGATAGAGGAACCGAGCTTCAGTTTCACTTAAATGTCCTGTTCCCTAACAAGACCTCTGAGATAAAATAGGAAGTATGCTAGACAGATCACATGTTCAGACTGAGCACATATACAATGAATCAAAATCCTCTTCCCTGTATGCATCTTTCTTAACAAATATGGAAAATACAACTCACACTTTCTGAAGTTATGAAGAAATATTGAAAATGATCTCCATGTGTTTGGGTACATAAAAATAGTCACACATCATCAAAGCCATTTTTTCAGCCAAAGTGCATTGTGAATTCTAACTTTCCTCATAAAGATGAACCTGCCACACACACAAACATATACACACACAGATGGACACGCAGACACACCATTCCAATTCCACAATCCCAACCACAGACAGTGGCACTCTCATCCACCCAGCTGTGCAGGCCACACCCAATCAGTCATCACCTTCCGCTGAGTATACCTGCTAAATAGTTTTCATTTCTATGGTCTCTCCCCACTGCCACCAGCTGTGGGTTGTCTAGGTGTTGCCACACTCTCTCTGTAAAGGGCCGGATAGAAAATACTTGAGGCTGTATGGGCCAAACGGTATCTTCACAACTGTTCAACTCTACTATTGCAGTGCAGAAGCAGCCACAGAAATATGAAAGCAAATGAACAGGCAGCGAGCAGACCTGGCCCTGCTGCTAGCGTGCTGACGGCGGGTGTGGATGATCAGCATCTCTCATCTCCGTTGCTGCAGCAACACTTCTAACTGGTCTCCTGGGTCAGGTTTAGCATTTCCCTCTAACCTATTCTATACCCTGCAGTCAACGGACCTTTCAAAAATGTAACTATGACTGAGTCACTCCACTGTTAGTAATGCTTCAAAAGCTTCCTATTTTCCTTAAGATAAAAGTGAAAATTTGTAGCCGTCCATTCAGGCACTCTGGGATCAGTCCCCCATTCACTCCTTCACACTCTATGATCTAGTCCTTCTGAATTTCTGTACTTGTTTCTGTTTTGCACATATTCATCAAGTGACCTCGTGCTCTGGGCCTTCAAACAGGCTGCTTTCTCCCCGGAACACTGTCTCCTATATCCCACCTTTCTCCTGAGAGCCATTTCCTCACAGATGTTCTCTGCCCGCCGTGCTAGACCAGACAGCATTCCTGCTGATGTCTGTGTAGTACCTTGTCCTTTCCTCATGAGTCACCATTAGACCTTGTGTAATTGTCTGTCTGCCGCTAGACCATAAGCTCTAGGAGGCAGGAACCATATCTGTTTTTCAAGGCACTGTTTCGTCAGCACCTAGTATAGTACCTGGCATCAGATGCATGCAAAATAATGTCCAATGAATGAATGAATAAGAATCCAAAGTAGCATGTTCCAAAATTTCTGTAGTATTATACATAGATGATTACCTATAAGGACTGTACACAGGATTTTTTAAAAGTTAATACTCCCTGGTAAAGATAAGTAGTTGAGTCTTTAAAGAAGTTATTATAAAACAAAAAATTGGCAAAATAGTCATAGTAGTTTATTAAGCTTACTAAGCAGTTCAATGTGTATATGACTATATCTTTACTAACTTCTCTTCCTATACATAACACTCTTGCTGATCTGCCCTCCGATGTGAACAATGAGATATGGAGACATAACCGCACTAGAATAATGATGCTACTACCTTTGACTCCCTGCCATTTGCATAGGCAAAATAACGTCACCCCAAGTCTTTTTAATAGTCACAGGTATAAGAGTTTCTAAACTCTGTAGGGTCCTAGAAACCACTCATGCACATAAAAGTTGACAAGAAAGGAAAGGTGGTCTCTTAATGGTTCTTGCATCCAGTCCACTCTAGAGCAGAGTCATTCTTAGCTTGATGTGCATTCTTAAACAGACTCCTCAGTGGCCTCCATATGAATCCCCCGCTGAAAACCAGTTCTGAACAGTGACTTCTTGAGGGCAGCAGCTGTGTCCTGTTCATGGTTTCATCCCCAGAACCGGGCCCAGAGCCTGACCCACCGTGGGTGCTCCATGGGTATTTACTCATCTAACCTGCCACGATTATTATCTTGGGTAGAGACAATTAGTGAAAGCTTTTAAAATGACACACCTTTGTGTGATTTGGAGGTTTGTTTGTTTTTTAATAACCATGTATATTTCTTTTCTAACTAGAAATGAATAAACATCTTAATTCACATTTCGATTATCTTATATAGAATAAATCTAGGTAAAGCATGCATTTTTAAGGCACAGATTTAGACTCATATTAAAAGTACTGGTGAATAGGATCATTTGAAATTAATAAACCATATCAGAAAGAATAAAACACTATAAATATAAAAGCTTCTGATAAACACATCCATGAAGCAACACATCTGTGGGCCCTGCCTGCAAGGCCCCATCACTCAGTGGAAGTTAGATCAAGGGCTACGCCTATTTAGATCTACACCTCACGTGTCCAGTATCTTGAGTACAACTCCCCCTTAGTAACTTAGAGAAAAACTCTATAAAAACAAAATAGAAACTGAAGTCTTTCCCCTCCAGGGCAATTATTGAATAGCTTACATTCAGGCTGCTGACAGTGCCACTCCTTCCAAATCATCCAGGGTTATGGCTTCGCCTGTCTATGTACACTGATAGGGGACTAGAAACTACTCCTACAAAATCACATGCGTACTACGAGATGCTTTCATTCCAGTGGGACGCGCCACCTTCTAACTGTATTCCCTTTCGTTTTCCTTGTTTTGATCCCGCTCATTGTTTTCATCTTCCCACAATACTAAAGTAATTGATTTTCCAATCTGTTTTTCCTAGAAACAAATTTAAGCTGTGTTCACACCAAGTTGGGGCATTTAATGACTTTGTCCCGGGCCACACCCAAAACCACCACCACTCCATAAAAAGTTGCTGCCATTGCCTTCTCCCCATTCAGGCTGTTTCTCAACATTGCCACTTATTCTTTGTTTTGGACTCCCATTCTAGCCTGATCTCACTGGTTTTCATCTCACTATTGTGTGCAGATTTTTCGCTGACCTCCCCGCCCTTTGAAATGAACAACTCACTTAGAAAGTCGGCCTCGGCTTGGTCTTCTGCCTACATTGCGGCATCTTAGATTAACCCCCTTGACGCCACATAAAAACCTACAGTAAAAAAATATGTTTGACTCCGGCCAGAATCCCCAGCAGGAGCCCATGCTGGCTCACGGGAACTAGGCATCGGGCTCGGTTCCCTTTTGTCTAGAAGAAATGATGAGAATATTTAGAAAAATTAATGTTCCTAAATATCACTAAGTTATTTCATCAGGGTTCAAATTTATCCTATCAGCCCTATTTTGTCACCAAATTACCACTGTCACTCAGAAACACCTGGAATTTTAACTGATAAAAGAGCTTGCATTAGAAAAACTTTTTTTTTAATTTTATTTCATTATTTCTAGAGAGAGGGGAAGGCAAGGAGAAAGAGAGGGAGAGAAACATCAATGTGTGGTTGCCTCTCACATGGCCCCCACTGCAACCCAGGGACCTGGCCTGCAACCCAGGCATGTGCCCTGACTGGGAATTGAACCAGCGACCCTTTGCTTCACAGCCAGCACTCAATCCACTGAGCTACACCAGCCAGGGCTAGAAAAACTTTAATGAACACAAAGCAAGGAAGAGAATTCAGTGCTCCCAAACTCATTTGAGGTTCATGTTGGGGGTTGGATTTTGATTGTTAGACCCATGTGTTTGATCTTTTAGGGAAGATTAAACGACCTGGGGAAATAACATGGAGGCTGAGTTTTTTCCTTGGGAAGACCCACTCGTCATTTGAATCATTTTGTGATCCAACCTGCAAGTCAGTCAGCACTTACCGAGTGTTCATTTTCTGTGTATTTTCACATCTGATAGACACAACATATTAAGACAATGAATCAGGCTGGACGAAAACTATATTCCTCAGGGCTGCACTCTATGAGCTAGTCAGAGGACAGGAGGAGCACAAAGACAGGACTTCAGTGTGCCCTTGGATAATAAGAACACGTGATCAAAGCCCTGAGGGTAGCTCCTCGTGAGGGGTCGTGGTCTGAATTGCCTTGGCCAGTTCCTCAGCCTCAGCCATGCCCATCGCTGTTAGCTGAAGGTGCTCTTGGATTCTGCTCCACAGAGCCATAGGGCAAATGAAATATAGCTAACAGCACTTAAATGTTCAACACACAACCCCATTTTTAAGAAATAGAAGTTCAAACCTGGGGGCCTTCCAGCTGAGCTGAGTACAGCTGTTGTACCCTGAGTCCATGCCATCTCTTTGAAACAAAAAACAAAGCAGCAGTAATAAAAATAAAATTTGTACTAAAAAAAAAAAAAAAAGCTGGCCCCTTCCCACTCATGTTTATGTATAAACCAAACACCAGCAAAACAAACTGGTGGTTAAACAGGCATTTTAGTTATGAGCCATTGCATTAACCAAACAAGCTACGGGACACCCACAGGCATCTCTTTTTTTCACGGTGCTGGATGGCAGGCAGGTCCAGGTAGGCGTCCAGGTGCCCTACTGCTCAGACAGAGGCCTGCAGCCTCTACCCGTTCCCACAGAAATTAGCCTGAACAAAAATCACAGGAAGGTTTAGAGTCTTCAGGAGAAGAAACTCTGTCTAAGCTCAGACATCAAAAAGGTTTGGGAAAGAAATAAAAACTCCAAGGCATGACTTTATGGCTGGATTCCTGCTATTTTAAATGACTGCTTCCCACTCTGGTCGCTTAACCCAGTGAATTCTCATCTCCTCAAGGCAGCCCTTTGGCTTACAGGAGACATGAATGGGTCAATGACTATTTGAAAACCTGTTCTTCCTCAGTCTGCCTTTGTTTTTGCAGGCAACTGGACAAGGGGATTTCCTAACTGACTTAGGAAAATGTAGCTCAAACTGATGAAACCATGTTCTACTTATTATTAGGTCCAGAGTGCTGGACAGAAAGTGTGACAACCTACGGCTGGCCACAGCTGGCCCTTGAAAAACAGCTTCTTGGAATTAAATACAGCGGCTGCAAGCACCTGGCCAGAGGCATTCTGGGAGGCACCTGTGTAGAGGCAGAAACTAGGAGAGACGAAAGGATGAGTACTCGGAGGAAGTGAATCTGTGGTTTAGACTGGCGTAACCAGTCCCATTTGGGTTAAGAAGTCAATGGAAAAATGATCCTTCCTCAGTGACTTTTATTTTGTTTTTGTTAAAATTTCTTTTGGAAAAATTAAACATCTGGACCTCTTTATGGAAATAGCTGTTATGGTCACCGGAAAAAAAAATGATACATTTTTTTTTCATAGAGTTTGAATCAGTTTGGTCAGGGAAGGCCTGAGGGTGCAGAAAGCCCCAGTGCAGGTGGCTGCCTCTCCAACCTTTAAATACTTTGAAAATAAGTTTTCTCAGCTTCACAGATACAGAGATCAGACTGGTGGTGGCCAGAGGGGAGGAGCGCTGGGGGACTGTGCTTAAAAGGGTAAAGGAGTCAGAAGTACAAATTGGCAGTTACAGAATAGTCACAGGGATGTGAAGCACAGCACAGGGAATACAGTCAATAGCACTGTAATAACCGTGTACGGTGCCAGGTGGGTACTTGAAATATCGAGGGGAACACTTGGTAAAGGATATGAGTGTCTAACCACTATGCTGCACACCTGAAACTAATACAAAATAATAGTGACTGTAAGCTGAAATTAGAAAATAAAAAGGAAGGAAGCTTTCTGCCGAGTGCCCCCTGGACACTGGACTGCACAGCATCTGTTCGCAGTCTTAGCAGGCCGCGTTGCACAGCAGTCTCCACCAGGACCGCCTGACTGCTCCCGGGAACACAGAGCTCTCCTCCCCTAGGAAGGGAAATTCCTTCTGGGTTTGAAGTTGCGTGTTTGTGTTGCTAAGTTGCTGGCATAAACATTTTTTTCCCCCAAAGTTGATGTTTCATATTGGGGAAGGGGAGAGAAAAACAACATATTTGCACTATTTTGCAATCAATATCTTTCCTTGGGGGAGCATATTTTTAAGGGAGATGTATTTGGGAAGAATGTTCTCTCCCCTTACCACCACTATCTTTTAAACGAAGATGTGGAAGGGAGTGGTTTTTCTACACTCTACAAGTAGTATATACTCTTTCTTCCTGAGAGCACGGTTTAAGGAAAAAGAGATGCCTTTTTAAAACACTCCAAATCAGAAATGTGGTGTTTTCTTTAACTCAGTAGATACGCTGGGTTCCAATCAGATCAGAAGACCCCACCTCTCTCCCGCACGCCAATTTTGGAGCCCATTTTGAGAGCTAAAGTCTTCACTTTTCATCCCTGAGATAAAGAGGGGGTGTCACAAGTAATCTCCACCAAGTCAGGAAATGTGTTCATTCATTTGCATTCTCGTCTCTCTGCATCCCATGAGTGCCCTGCACACAGGAAATACTCCATAAAACTTGACCTGAAACACACACGTTTAACTCACTCTCGGCAATCAGATGTACATTGCTTTTTACTTGGAATCTCACCATCTCGTTTTTGTTTTTTAAACTCGTCTCTAAACAGAAATGGCTAGAGCACCATGAGCACATACTTTTCCCTCAGGAAAGTTTGCCATCAATTAGTTCAAACTGGCCCAACACCATCTTTGACCAAAAGTTCTTATTTGCCTATGATCTTGCCATTTAATTCCATTGCTTTGGATTTTCAGTTTGTGAATGTGTCCTACTGAAAGCAAATGTTCCTGGGGAAAATAATACCATATTTTTTAAATTTTTAATCCTCACACAAGGTTATATTTATAGATTCTAAAGACAGAGGAAGTGTGTGTCAGGGACGGGGGGAGAAACATCGATGGTTGCCTCCTGTTCAGGCCCCAACATGGACTGAACCCACAACCTAGGTATGTGTCCTGACGGGGAATCAAGCCCATGATTTTTTTGTAGGGGATGATGCTCCAACCAAGCCACACGGGCCAGGGCACAGTAACACCGTATTAATAACAACAACAATGCCCCTTAGGGGAGACTGGTTGAAAAGCGGTTAAGGACCAGTCACTGTGGGAAGGGGCGAGGCTGGTGAAACAGTAACGGGCTGCCCAAGGGGCCAGGTGTCAGCGTGCAGGGAGCCGAGAAGGCTGCTCGAAGGGGAAACAGCGTGGCTTCCCAAACCCAGTTTCATATAATTTACACTGTTCGTAATTTACAGCTGTGCTAAAAGCCAGTCCTGCTCTTACCCCCCGGGGGTTCCTAAGAAACACTTTGAACTCCTTGGAAAGAAAGGTTTTAGTAAATACAAAATATGATTATCATTACACCTGCTTCCAAGAATAGAAGAGGGACTTTTTACCCAGGTGTCTATTATCCTTTGTGTCTTCTGGGTCAAGAAGATTTATGTATAATTCCTTGTCTGTTTTGAAAGATTATAGATGGGTAGCATTGAGGGAATATGGCATAGGATAAGACAGAAAGTATAGCAGCAGATGAAAAAGAATACAAGCAGTTTATACATTTCAAATGATTCACCCTCAGAAGACCAGAAAGAACAGGAAGGTTGCCTTAGTTTGGATTCTCCCAGTAGCAGATCCTGAAACAGGGATTTGAATACAAGTAGTTCACTTGGGAGGTCATCCCAAGAAGTACCTGTAGGTAATGGGGAGAACGCAGGCAAGTGCCCAAAGTCATCCGTGTGTAATCAAGCAGCTCACCACGGTGAACAAGGTCAGTCCTGCTGGATAAACGGGGTCATAGGGTACAGAATGTGCCTCGAGTCCTTCCAGGTGAGAATGAGGAACCTGGGGGATTTATCTCCCAGTGCTCCTCCTTCATGGCTGCGCGCTGCTCTCAGAGACAGGAACTGCCTGCCCCTCGGCCTGCCTCATTGAGGACAGGGAGCAGAGTCACAGGTGCCCGCAGGTGGTGTGTACCGGAATGGTGAGTGCTGGGGAGCTGTGGTGGGGGCAGGTGGGTATCCAGAGGCAATTAGAGCCACGAGAGTCGCGAAAAGGTCCTATGGACACTTACAGCATCAGACACAAAATCACAACCAACAAGTGTGCCACATCAATTTGGGATCTTCAGATTCATGAAGAAGTTGGCATTTTCTTTTGCTCTCCTTGAGAACCTCCTCTACTTACATGGCTTCTACCAACAATGGCTACAGTGACTCCCAAGTCCGCCTCTGCAGTCTGTGACTCTCTGCAAGTCCTTGTTCTGTGTTTCTAGGTGATTACCGGCATCTCCACCTGGAGAAGAGGGCCTCAGACTCCACATGCCTAACCTCCTCTTCCCTCGAAATCCGTTTCTCTTCCTGTCCTTCCTGACCCCGTCAAAGGCACCGCTATCCCTGTAGTCAGTTGAGTAAGGAACTTTGAAGTAAGCTTGAATCTTCACTCTTTTGTTCCTGCAAATCCAATCATCAACCCTTGGATAGACTACCTCCCAAATACCTTTTAATCCACCCTACCCTCCTCACCAGCTCCTCTACCACTGTGATCTTCCCAAGTGCCCATCATTCGTCACCTGAGTTACTGCAACATCCTCCTCACTGTGCGCCATGCCTTCACTTCCACCTTCTCTCCGATGTGTCCTGTATGCTGTTACCAAAAGAGATAATTTAAAAACCTTCATCAGATAACATTTATCTCTCCTGAAACTGTTTTGCTGAATTTTCTTTGGGCCTCAGGACAAGGCTCAAACCTCTTTATAGAAGCATGTAAAACCTCTTTACAAGGCTCAAACCTCTTAATTGTTCGAAGCTCCTGACAACCTGATTATAATCCACCTTTCCAGGTTCATCTTTTTCTCAGCACTCTTCCAAGTCAGGGTTCTTAATTGAAAGTAACAAAACCAATTCTAGATGATCTGAGAAGCAAAACAATCTATTGAGAAAAGATTGGGTTGCTCACTGGATCCTTGGGAAGGCTAGAGAACCAGGCTCTGAAACAGGATGGAAACAAAGAGAGGCCAGGCAGCCAGAAGCACGGCCAAAACCATGAACCAAGCCAGTCCATGGAAAACAGCGGCCCCTTCCTGCAAACGCTGGACCCTGTAGCCGGCAGCCTTGGGCACTGGGCACTGCTGCTGGTTCCTCTCACTGTCTCCCCCACAAGGTGAATATTGTTGTCATTGCCACTGCCTCCAAAATAAATTCTCTACCACCTTTTTATTTGCATCTCTTGGTCCAGATTAAATACCCTGTGAGTGAGTGTGACTGATTGGCTGCCATAGGAGGTCACATTACTGGGCCCTGAATTCCAAAGGGGCCAGAGCAACTAGGAAATAGCTTTCTAACCCTTGTCTGAGAGGCAGACTCAGTTTCATGAGAAAACAAAAAATGGGTTTGTAGGCGGGGCAGCTGCTGAAAAATGACAACTATCAATGAAAATAAAATTTCATGTTTTCAAACTACAAAAAAGTTATGTTTCATCTTACCATTATTCAGTTGTTTATATATACATATAAACATATCTGTGTGTATGTGTATATACACAAATATAAACAATAATGTGTACATTTATACATTATATATAAACAATAATATATAATATGTTTATGTGTGTATATAAACATATGCTTATACATAAATAACAGTATATGTTTATATATATGAATGTATATCTGTGTAAATGTGTATACACACAAATATAAACAATAATATAGATTATTCGATTGTTTTTATATATGTTTATATATACATAAACAATTGAATGTTTATATTATTGTTTGTATTTGTGTGTATACACATACACACACACAAATCTATTCAAGCTCTCTGCAAAGAAAGACAACCCGAAGTCACGTTAGTGATGAAGCTGTGTTTTCAAGCTATGGAATAAATAGCTCAGCACACAGATTACTGTGTAGTACGCCATGGCTAGGCCTGCAGAACACATGCTGAGGTGATATGAACTAGAATACGGACAGTGGTAGCTATGGAGCAGCAAGAAATCCTTACATAGTATTATGGCTAGCCCTTGAGTGCTGGTGTGGCCTCTTACTCAGGAAGCTTCTCTGTTCACACA
Organism: Carollia perspicillata; assembly: GCA_004027735.1. Taxonomy (NCBI): domain Eukaryota; kingdom Metazoa; phylum Chordata; class Mammalia; order Chiroptera; family Phyllostomidae; genus Carollia; species Carollia perspicillata. Next base: position 11,225 of record PVKM010018723.1, on the reverse strand, counting down.
TACGCTTGATTTTATTCACACCCTCTGAATCCACTGCTAGTTGGCCAGTGCAGGGGAGTCATGATAGTGTATAAAACATTCCGTAAATTCAAGGATGGTACCAGAAACGTGACAGGCATTGAAAGCAAATCCAAATCCAGAGTAAGTGATTATTCCCATGTGGACAAATCATTGCCCTTTTCCTGTTGGAATCGATCTGAGCGGAGCCAGATCAGTACAGTGGTCCAGATTTGGCACTGGCGAGCATCTTGCTCTCAGTTGATGTCACTTTTCTACTAAACTAGCAGACACTATGCAATGGATACAGACAAGATATCGGAGGATATGTATTCCTCTTAAAGGTGCACAGCCAAAGCTCAGTACATATTGGGAGCAGTCCTCATTCAGCACTCAAGGGCCTGTCATAAGATTCTGCCATGAAAGAATTTTCTTGTACTCAGTAACAGGCTTCTGATTTTTTATTTCTGGCTGCATCATTGGGCCCATGTGAGGTGTTAGTGCGGCAGGTATGGGCTTGGCCAATTGCAGGGTCCAGTGTAAGTCCAGCTGGATGGTCCCCTCAGTGCAGAGATTTAGGGTTGGTTTCTGCTGCTGGCAACTTCAGTGCTCAGAGGCAGCATACCCAGGTCCGCCTTCAGAATGGAAGACCATTTTGTTGAATCCAGCACCCATCCAGTCTCCCTCACTGTCTCTGTGGCTACCTCTGGTCCTATTCCAGGAAAAAACATTTACATCCCTTTTTCTGGGGCTGCTACTCAACCAGTATATACCAGTAGGTCTAGATGGGTTATTAACATATTAAAAAACTTTCACACTGGTTCGTAGGTAACAGTCCTCATGAGCCACCACATGCTCACTGCCCAGACCTTGCCCTAATTCCCCCTGTCTCAGAGGCCCCAGGATAGCACCAAGTGGAATGTCTTACCCTGGCCCCGGCCAGGCCCCCAGCCCTCCAGCTAGCTCATCACAGGTCCTCAGGGTGGCCCTCAGCCCTGCAAGTCTCCCCAGATAGAGCAGGGCCCGATCTCAGGACAAGGTGCTGCTGGCGCAGAACTGGCATCAGAGCAGGGAAATACCCAGTGCCCACCTGGGGCCCCTGTGACTGCGGCTGCTCCCCAGTGACTAGCTTTCCTCCAGAACTTCCCTCGTATGGCTGATCTCAGATCCTGAAGCCTCTCCTGTATACTATCCTGACTGGTAAATGTTCCATATTACTCCTGCCTACTCCCCAAACCTATTTGTCATTAAATGTCTAGTCTTTATCATTCCGATTCTCTCACCACCTGGTCAAATCAATAACATCTGCCCAACAGTCCTTCCTTCCCATCATAAATATTTCCTTAAGCTCTCTGTTTTTCCAGACATACTAGGGTTACACTGTTTAATACTCTGCCCCCCAAGGAGGGTTCAGCATCTCTCTTCCCCACTGTCCATAGGAGCCATGCCTCAGGGATACTGCAATAGCTCAGCAACCTACTTCTACCTGAAGCCAGCACACTGGGCAAAGCCACCTGGAAACCAGATACACATTATCTCCTCAGTCGACTGGTCCTAGGAGACTCCCTATGGAACTACTGGTATGGATGAGGGGCACGATTGCTGTGCGACAGGGGCAGGTACCTGATGTGTGTAGATACCTGCAAATGCCACTGTTGTCTCCAAGGCTTGAAAGCCCATTCCTGCATATAGATCTCCCATTTGATGATGTGCTACTTCTAATACATCTTCCTAATAGTAGGACCTGTTCATAAAGGGCAGCTCAAACTGCCAGGTTACCTACACTGTCCCATGGCCAAGTAGTCAGTCTCCACCAGGACCCCCTAAAGCTATTTCTCAAGAGGAAACAAGTTACTCACTGAAGAAAGCATGGCCATTATGAACCTCTTGGGTCCCTTCTGTCACCCTCCTACAAGTTTTACCAAAGCTTCAATTCTGGCATCCTGATAGCCAGGTGTCTGCTGGGAGAAGGGCCAGGTGGCAGAGCTCACTGTCCTGTACCGTGAACGAGCTGGAGTACTTGCTGTTCTAGGTCCCACTCAATGTGTGAGCTTTCTGGACCCATTGGCAATCAGTTGGAAGTCACACAGCCAAATGTGGCACACGTTCTCTCACAAACCCAAAGAGCCCCATGAAGTATTGTCTGTCTGACAAAAGTACACCTACTTGGGCACCCACTGATCACTGGACCCCAGAATGACACTGGGTGCCAGTCCCGTGTTTCCATGGGAGTTTCCTCTCACCCTACGATGGGAATGTATCTTGCTATGCCCTTCCCTTTGGGATGGTGAGATGGTGTGGTCGCTGTAGCAGGCCAGTAGACATTAAAAAGTAGTGAAAGGATAAAGATCCCTGGAAACTAAATGATGCCACAGAAGAAACCTTGAGGCACCAAGAGAAAAGCAAGCTCTGTCGGATCCTTCATATCAAAAGAGCCTGCACTGGGATTCCGCCTGCTGCTCCTACTCCTCTACTTCTTGTTCATCCTTCTCAACGGAGTTCTTATCATATTGTCCTGTAATGACATGCATGGTTATCATCCCCACTATACTGACACTGAAGGGCAGGTGCTATATCTTCATTTGGTGTCTCCAGTACCTGGCACATGGGAGGCTCTCCATAAATGAAATATTAGAAAAGTAAACTATTTTCAGGGCTTTCCTGTGACCTTTTTTAAAAAAAGAACTGAGCAGGGAAATAAGGGATAAAGGATCGAGGGTTTGGACAGCAATAAGGACAAGCAAGTCTGTTTGATGGGGAGAGGAGCTGAAAGGGGAGTGAGGTGTCTGCACGTGTACAGATATCAGATGGGCACGGTACAGAGATGGACAGAGGCAGAGACCAAGAAAGAGACGGTAAGAAAGGGAAAAGGGCAAATGAGCTCAAGAGCAGCCAGAAGGCTGCGTATGAACACAACTCCCAAAGCCCAAGTGCCCTGGAAAAAAGTCACCCCGAACCTAAAAGAAAGAGTTATGTAAGTAATTAACATCAGCCCATAGCATAGATATACTTTGGGGAACTACTGATGTCCAAATACCCTCATATCATTTGCCCCAAAACAGTGGTTTCACCATGTCACTCCCTATTCAGAAACTCTCAATGGCTCCCAATGCCGGAGATTAAAATCCATCCTTCTCAATGTGTTATTCCAGGCTCTACCTAATCAATCTTTCAAAACAAATCTGAATCGACTCTCCAGAAATGTCTTCCTGGTCCTATCTCTGTGATTTTCCTTAAGCTGCCATCCTTGCCCCATTCTAAAAAGACCTTCCTCGCCTCTTCAACTATACAGATTCTAATTATCCTGGAAGAACCCAGTGAAGATTCTTCTCCTCCTTCCCCAGCTCTTCTGGCCCTCCCTCATCTTAGAACTCCTACAGTAATAACCCCTAGTACTGCCCATTTTGCCCTTCAGTGTACAGGCCCCTGAGCTCTGTGAAGTTATTCTGCTTTTGGGTTATGCGCGTCACCACTGCATGAAAACCAAAAACCTAATGGCAAGACCATAACCTTCTTTATGTTCTCATGTTTTAATAATGGTATAAATCAGCTTAAATAAATTCTGGTTATTAATATAATTCTATGTATATACTTGAAAAGGAGAAAAATCATAACTGTTCACACGGGAAGACGATGTAAACCTATGTGTGAAACTTTAGTATGTACAGATCAAACAGTTTGAGAAATAATGATTTCTTCCAACCTGGGCTACAATTCCAACTATCCCAGAGGAACTTCTCCAGAAACCCCAGCAAACACCTCCTCACAGGACCATAGTATCTGGATCTAAGGATGAGGTCAGTATGCAGGTGAGAGAGAAATGAACAAAATTGAGGTCCTAGTAAAAGGGAGAAAGAGGAGAACGGATGCTGGGTGAGGAACTAAGAATGTCTGCAAATCACCCCTACTGGGACGGACTCCGTCGAACACTTACATGTCAGTCCCCATGGATTCCATTACAAACCTAAAGACAGACATTATTTCTATTCCTAAGTACTGTATGTCTTAAAACACATCCTTGATGTTTAATAAAATGTTTCCTAATTCTAAAAAATCAGAATTTTATATAAAACATCCACGCTTCATTTTTAACCAGCCAGACTTGCACCAGTAAGTTGTGGCTCTGAGAAGCCACTGCCCGGACTGGAGTGCTCCTTTCTTTAATGCAAGTAACACCCCTGGCCTTGTCATGGTGCTTTACAAGCTTCTGTTATCAAATCTGGTTGTCCCACAACAGTATACTGATAAGGAAACTGATGCTGAGCTACTGAGGGATTTGCCTAGCAACCCATGACTAATCACTACTGGGCCCAAAGCTAGAGTCCAGACCTTCTACTAGAAGAGGTGGAGTAAAGAGAAACGGAGTTTGGAGCCCATCTGACCTTGGTTCAAATTCCACTTTTGCACTTAAACTGTGTAATCCACAGAAGTGACTCGCCTCACCTAACCTTGCTTTGCTCCTTCATAAAAGGGAATAACCTAGGGGGTCCCCCCCACAGGGATGGAAATAAGGACAGAGAAAGTGTGTGAAAAGTGCCTGGTTCTCAGTGAGCTCTGATTAATAGATTCTCCCCCCAACCTTGTGTTTCTTTCCAAAGTGAGCGACAGCCCACAGAAGGATCACATGGGGCCATCACCTGGGGAGGCATTCAGAATGTGGAGAGACATCCACTTAGCCTGTTAGTTGTAAATAAGCAAAAGGCAAGACCCTATCCTTCTCCACCTGTCCCTACCGGCCCCTCTCTCCTAATGCAATGAAATCGAGGGAAACTCTAGGTTTTGGCTTCCTGGATGGTTTACTGGGGCTGTAGAAGGGCTTCAAGATGATCCTCATAAAAGCTGTTTTCCTTGTGATTAAGTTGTATTTGCCTGTTAACTGTGTGGTAAACAAACCCTCAGCTCCCACCTCATGGCTCGAGCAGAGCCGCGTGTTAATTGGGACCCGGAGGGCAGCGGGTTGGCAAGGCTACTGGGGACAGAAAGCCAAGAAGCCCAATTTGGTTATCAGTTCTGTTGACATGAGCTGAGCCATATGTGGTTGTGTGGCATGTCCAGCAGGCCTAGCAAGGGTTTTCCCAGCTATGAAAGGCCTGCTGTTTGAAACACTGGGCCTGGAGTCAAACAAGGGCTTCAGATCAGGATTCTCACTGCCTTCGGCCCCACCGGCTCCACTAGCACAGTCTCCCACTTGGGCAGGGGGAAGGGCAGGCCAAACATGTCTGGTCCTGTACTCGGTTCAGAGCTGTGGGGAGAAGGAAAGGTGAGGAATGAAACCAGCTACGCCTGGAGGTAATCTGCTCTTCTTAACACCCCATCCCAACCCCAGACAGAAAAATAGCCCTTTCCCTGCAAGAGGCGTAAGCCACCCTGAAATCCTCTCCCTCTGTGTCACTTATCGGGACTGAACTCAGACACACTCAATCCCTAATGTAAGGCTGCCAGGGGATCAAATGGATGGGAGAGGCTTGCTGGGAATTCCTCCCAGCCAGTGGATACATGACTTAAGAAGAAATTGGGGCAGTTCCCAATGTAACTTGCTACCCCTCCCCCAGGGGCAATCACTGTCAGAAATGATTTATTTTAAACATTTTGTAATTATTTTAGCCAATGGTGTGTGTATGTCTGTTTGTGTGTGAGTTACCGAGAGAGAGAGAGGAGTGTGTGTGTGTTTAATCATTTGCGGTTAGGTCTGCGTTCACAAGGGCCTTTGAGTTCAGTTGAGTCTGACCGCCAAACCCACACCCAAATATTTTGTAGATAACAGAAGAGCCATTGCCGGGTTATGCCTGTATGTACACAGACAGGCTTTGTGGTAGTGCGGTGAGGACCCTGAAGTGGGACTTGGGATGTGAGGACTTTGCAATAAGAGCTACGGCAAGTCATTCAGCTGCATCTCAGAGAAGCAATGTTTTCAGAAGCTTCCCCGAAAACCATCCATTCTGCCTCTTAGTAAATGCATACGATTAAGCACCTGATGGGTGCTGTTATCAAGTTAAGTGCTGTTAAACAGTTAACATTTATTATCAGATTTAGGGTTGTTCTTATACTCTACCTTAGACTGGAAGCAATTATGCCAAGATATTAACTGTGGTTAATTTCGGGGGAGGGGAGAGGATAAGTGAGTATTATTTTTCTCCTTGTATTTTCTACAGTTTAGACATTTCTATAAATAAAAAATTTAAATGCTTACTATACAAGTTCATTAATTAATGAACAAATGAACAAACCCAGGCAGTTCTACTTGGAAACAGGCCTAGTTCTTGTTTTCAAAATACTTCAATTCCTAAAGAAATAGGGATAAATAACAATATCCCCAAGCACCTGTTTCTACGTGCTTTTTGTTTGTTTGCCTTTTACCTTCTTTTCTTTTTCTAGGCTTTTTGAAGAATGAAAAGTAAAAAGAGGCCATGTACATATTTGGGGTAGCAGAGAGTGAGAACAAAACGTTGAAGAGTGGTAGAGAGGAGATGAAAGCCACACGATAATCACTTAGTTTTAATAAATGGCTTCCTTTGAGGAACTCAAAAGGAATTTCCTTTCGATGGACCAGTCCTATGTAAAAGTAAGAAGGAATCTACCACTTTGGATGACATTCACCGAACATACGCTCCCTGAGGACAGGGACACTGTTTGTCCCCTGCAGAATCTCCTGAGGCTAGATCGTGTCTGGTGCATGGAGCATGCTCAGTAAGTAATATTTAAATTATGAGTGAATCCATTTCCTTTGAAATCTAAAGAGAGGGCAAGATGACTCTCTAGTTGTAAGATTTAGATAAGGTAGATAAAAAATATTTCTGACTACGAACACTTCAAAATCTCATCAAGGGTACTGGTGTAAGCTATGGGATTTCTAACCCCTAAAACTTTATAAGAAAAGATATTGTCTAAAATATTATCAATGACAATGACAGTAAGGTTTAAAAGCCCTATATACAAGCCAAAGAGACTTCTATATCCCTCTTCTTGCTTTTATTTTGCTTTAAAAGTGGTACTAAGGCTGCCCTGGCTACTGCCTAAGGACTAGAGCAATGGCTGGTTCATTGCAAATTGTTCCTCTCCTCAACCCACACTTTGCAAATGGCTCCTGGTTAAATCTTTATCTTAATGAACTTGACAGATTACTTCAGCTCTAAACCAGCTAGACAAAGAACCATGTAAGGCTTTATGACCTCTTTGGTCAGTTGTAAGTAAAGGTAAAACCATACAAGGCTAAGCTGTCAGAAATATGATTGAAAGATTTAAAAATACAAGCACTCGGTCACATGGTTTCCTAGACCCCGGGACACATGAGGACATTCTGCAGTGTCCCTCTGATGGATTTTTTCTTACTTAAAAGGGCTTGCCTGAGCAGTTCAAGCGTGTGGGGGCCTTACACAAAGGACACGAGGCCTGCCGTTATGTCTTTAACAAGTCCCCAGCACCTCGCTTTGAAGTGATGACTCAGAGAATATTTTGTCAGGCCAACTAGGCCATAAAAATATTAAGTGTGGTTTTAAGCAGTAAAGGTTTTTATTATCCTGCTCACTTCCTGTCATGAAGCATTGCATTAAATTGTACTTAAAATGGATTAATGACCTGCCTGCCGTGTTTCACAAGAAATTCATTATTATAAATATCCTAGCAACACTGATATTAACACTAGAGTTAGTAAAAAAAAAAAGTTAGTGTACTCAAAAGGTAATCACCGAACTGAATCAGGGAGTGTTAAAACACAAAAGCATGACGATGTTGGAGTGCAAATTCACTTGAATTTGTTTTCACCCAGAAGTTGACAGATGTCACCCTATCATCATGGCCCTGTTGAGGCCACCATCAGAAAAGGACAAATTCCTGGCTCAAACTTTTTATAGCTCAGCAGGGCAAGGTACTTTGTTCCAAGACAATTATCCCCCCACTTTTAGGTCACTTAGCCAACAAGATCGACGAAACCCCTTTTCAATGCCATTGTCTTTTTTTTACTTTTTAATTTTTTTAATTAAATTTATTGGGGTGACATTGGTTAATAATATTATATAGGTCTCAAGAATAATCCTATGATACATCATCTGTGTATTGTATTGTGTGCCACCCCCTGAAACCAAATCTTCTTTTAAAACTCCAACATGCAAAAAATAATAATAATTTGCTATCTTCATTTTAATTGTGTAAGACTTACAATTTGCTAACTGGGTAATCTCCTCAACCATCAATCTACTTTTATTCTGTGCTCACTTCCACCTGCTATTCTCAGGCTACATTACCTGAAGCACGCTCTGTTTTCCTAGAAGTAGGGCTTAGGGCGTCCCCTCCCCTCCAGTGGGAACAACAAACTGCAGGCATTCCAGTGTCTGCTTCGCCCCCTTCTTCCACTCCAGACTTGTCTCTCATATCCCCTGGCCAGTTCAGCTTCCTCTTCCGGAAAATGAGGACGATACTATGAATTGCTTGAGCTAAAATAAATAATGTTTTAGAGCAATTTGCTAATAATTTGCCAAGTTTTTCGAAAACAGCTAAACTAGTCAGTGTGTATTACGATCCTCAGGCCCTAACCTCGGCAGCATTTTCAGTGTGATGTGTCTATGTGTATGGCAACTTCCAGCTGACTGAAATACGTTCGTTTGGTTGGCGAGATTTAGAAAAAATACACAGAACCTATAAGTTCCTTGTTAAATCCACATTGTATTATTACATCCTGCAGAAAAAAAATATTTAACAGTACTTCCAGCAGTGGGCGATGTTCCTGATGTTAACTTTGCTAATAAATTATCCAAACACCAAAAATTTACACTAGCTCCAGGTTATTTATTCAAAAGAGCTCTTATGCTGAAGTCTGAGAACTGGTGACTTTAGGAAAACATTGGATTTGTAAAGATTCCCCTTATAAATATCACTGTAATTTTCCTCCTCTCAAGAAATCTGAAACTATTCTATCTGTTTGACATAACTCTTTTCTGGGGCCTAAAGTTTCTGGGAAATGTCTTTCTGCTATGCCAGAGTCTTGGTTTAATTATGCTGACAATTCACAAACTTTTGAGACTGCTTTCCCCCTCCAGACTGAAATATTGATGTTATTTTAGATGGGTGCTTGGCTATGAAGGTTACCATTTGATCTGCAAAGAGGACTTAGGAAAACACCCTTGATCATTCTTCCCTCTCTCAAATGCTTGAGTCACACGGACTCCTGGAGCTGTGGGTCATAAATTGCTCTGTTGACTGTCCTACAAATTTGAGACATATGACCCTGAGTCCTCAGAGGAACCTGGAGGAAAGAACTAAACTTTCTCCCCACTGGAAAACTGCATGATCGTATCCGGGACTCTCCCTAGAAAGAAACGGTTCAAACTGGAGTGAAAAAAAATAAATACATCATTTTGTTCCTAGAAGGATTTCTTAATTCTACTCCAGGAAATTCTAACCCCAAACATCCTATGGAAACCATTTCAGGAGACCTAGTTAAGAAAACACAGATGAGTTGCACTCTGCCTCTCCGAAGCGTGCAGCCTGCACCAGCCAGGCACACTGTAATAAAAAGTGACTTGCCAGTAGCACTGACACATCATGAGGAGAAAGTGGCCTGAAAGATCTCAAAAGAGCAAAGCCAGATTCCATTAACCTTTCCAATGCTGTAAAATTATCACCTGGGTAAACATCTGTTTATTTATTTGCTTTGTTTTGCCTGCCAGCATCCCTTCCCCTTTCTCTTGGCTGAGAATGCTCAAGAAATGGGCCTGTGATTTCAGTTGGGACAATCAGATTCTCTCTTCTTGGAATTTGGCTCTTGAGTGAAGACCCAAAAGAAGAACCTGGGAATGGTGGGGTGCAGCCCTCTCAAAACAGCCCAGAGGAGAGACTGCCCATGAGTTTCTGCTACTTAGCTGCTTAGAACTTCCCAAGTTTCTAACCGCTCTGAGATCTGGCCGCTCAGCTTGTCCTTGGATTTCATGAGCTTAAGTTAACCAAACTTGGACTCTGTTGTTTGCTACCAAAATGCCCTGACCAAAACATCTCCTGATTCTAAAGGAATTCTATGAATTCCTGTGGGTGAAAGACCACTTGGACCAGAAAATAAAAATAAAGCCTTCTAAAAAAAATCCATAAAAAGTCATTCAGTTCCAAGTTGGAAGAGCAAAAGTAGCTCCGAGACCCTCTCAAAAATCATCTCAAAACAAGGAAAACAGGAAAGAGGCAACACTAAGTATGTTTGATGAAACTAAAATCAGCCATAGTCCTGAATCAAAACAGTAATGGACAGAAGAACTGTAAATCGCTTGTTTAAGAGGAGGAAGACACAAGCTCTGTACCCAAAATGCTGAGGTGAGGGGAATGGAGGGGATATATGAGAAGCAAACCCTGGAAGACTGCAGAACTCAAGGCAGCTGGTAGAGATGAGACCAAGGCACTGAAAAGAAAAGACCTAGCAGTGCCCTTGACGGTTCCCCAGATATATCTCTTGCTTCAACCATGTTAGGACAAAACAGACCCAGGGATACCCCTTCTTCCAGCCTCTGACCACCCTGCAACCTCTTTTCCAGTTACCACCTTCAGTTTTTTTACTTTAATTCCTTATTACCAAACAACCATGAGCTCCCGAATTCATCAGAATTATTCCACTGAAGAGGAGGCTGCCATCAACTGCCTGGTCAACCTGCATCTGAGGGCCTCCTATACCTACCTCTCTTGGGGCTTCTATTTCAACGGCAAGGACATGGCTCTGGAGGGCATGATCACTCCTTTTGGAAGTTGGCTAAGGAGAAAAGTGAAGGCACGGAGCATCTTTTGAAGATTCAAAACCAGCATGGTGGGCTGCGTCCTCTTCCAGGACATGCAGAAGCCTTCTCAAAGTAAGTGGGATAAATCTCAGGACACTACAGAAGCCACTGTGGCCTTGGAGAAGAACCTGAGCCAGGCCCTTTTAGATCTGCAGGCCCAGGATTCTACCTGCACAGACCCTCATCTCGGTGACTTCCTGGAGAAGCACATCCTGGGTTCTCCTCATCAAGAAGATGGGCAACCACCTGACTAACCTCCACAGGTTGGCTGGTCCGGGTGAGTATGTCTTTGAAAGGCTCACCCTCAAGCAGGACTAGGAGCCTCTGAAGCCCAGAAGTCTTTGAGAGGCCACTCTGCATGTCCCTGGTGTCTGGCTTTTGCCTGAGCCTCTCCCCGAAACCACTAGGCATGCTTTGAACCGCCTGGAATTCTCTCTCATACACTGGACAATGGGAACAATAAAGGTTTTTGCAGAAGAA